>JAQQSK010006282.1:0-14510 GCA_028658325.1 Potorous gilbertii
ACAAAGCACAAGAGAAAATGGTCTGCTTTGTTCTGCAATCCAATTTCATGGTTCTTTCTCTGGATGTGGAAGGCGTTTTGCCTCAAGACTCCACTGGGAATTTTTTAGATCCTTGCATTGCTGTGAAGGGCTAAGTCTACCAGAAAAATTCTTTGCACATTGTGGTTGTTGCTGTGTACAAAGTTCTCCTGGTTCTGCTCCTTTCATTCAGCATCAGTTCATATAGGTCCTTCCAGGCCTCTCTGAAGTCTTCCTGTTCATCATTTCTTAGAGCACAATAGTATTTCATTACATTCATATACCACAACTTCTTCAGTCATTCCCCAATGGATGGGCATCTCCTTGATTTCCAGTTTTTAACCACCACAAAGACAGCTGCTATAAATATTTTTGTACATGTGGGACCTTTTCCCATTTTTTGATCTCTTTGGGATACAGTCCTAGAAGTGATATTGTTGTGTCAAAGGGTATGCACATTTTTGTTATCCTTTGGGCATAGTTCCAAATTGCTCTCCAGAATGATTGGATCAGCTCATAGGTCCATCAACAATGAATTAGTGTTCCAATTCTCCTACATCTTCTCCCATAGGACTTTTGAGGCAAAATGCCACCAACATCCAGAGAATGAACTGTGTGAATTAGAACATAGAATGAAGCAGACTCTTTTGTATTGTGTTGTGTTTTGGTTTTTCTCATGGTTTCTCCCATTCCTTTTAATTCTTCTAATGCAACATGACTAATGTGAAAATGTGTTTAATAAGAATGTATCTATTGAATACATATAAGATTACATGCTATTCTGGAGAGGGAGTGGGGAGAAAATTTAAAACTTATGGAAGTGATCGTTGAAAATTGAAAACAAATTAATTTTTAAAAAATGTTTGATCTCTTAATCCCTTTCTCTAGTCTTAGAGGGGAAAGCACTAGCAACTGACGGTAGAGGTGGCCAGGAGAGGCATCCAGCTGAGTCTTGAGCTAAATCTTAAAGGAATCCATGGATTCTAGGAAGTAAGGGTGAGGAGGGAGAACATTGCAGGCATGGGAGACAACCAGTGCAAAGGCATGGAGGTGGGAGATGTAACAGAAAATAGGCCAGTGTGGTTGGAGGGGTGGGTAGTAAAAAATATAAGACCGCTGGAAAATAGGAAAGGACCAGGTTATGAAGAACTTTAAATACCAAGCAGAATTGAGATTTCAATAAATCAGCAAGCATACCTTAAGCCCCTACTATGTGTCAGGCACTGTACTAGGGGTTGAGAATACAGAGACAAAAGTAACACAGTCCTTGCCCTTTAGGGAGCCATGTACCTATATGGATACAAGATAATAGGATGTGTGGGGGACGTTAGCAGCTTGACCCTGATCCACAAAATCTTCATGTACAAAGAGAGGAACTCCTGACCCTGTGGAGCTCACAATCCAGTTTTGTTGTGTGTGGGGAGGAATGTCAACCCAGATGATTACAATAAGCAATAATAATGATAGAAGCTTCAGATGAGAAGAATGTCATGGGTATGAGGAGGGCATCAAAGAAAGTCTCATGGAGGATAGCATCTGAATTGGCTGGTGCAGCCTGGGGAGGAATTTCCAAGGCAAGGATTGTGTTTGTCCTTCGTTCTAGAGGAGGACCATGACATCAAGCTGATGACATGACCTACAGTTGACTTTGATTTGTGTGAGGGAGGGCTGTGCAAGGTCACCAACCTCACCTTCTTCTCCAGAGCCTTCTGGGTCCAGTGGCCTGATATTCATCAGGATAACTGGAAATGGCCCAGGATGCAATGTGAGACCCTGGCCCTTTCAGGCTTAGGTCTTGTCACAATCTTATTTGAGTGAGATACACTTATTTAATGAATAGGCTTCTTTAAGTTACTCAAGGGATGACCCCTTTTATAAAAAAAAAATCAAACTGGGAGGTGAAAGCCCTCAGGGGTCCTGGGTAAAAGAGAAACAATTACTGTTTAGTTATTATATCCACTCTGTGTTAGGTGGATGGGGACTTGTCCAGTCTATGAGCTCCAGAGTGAACTGGATTTAAGGCTTGATCCTTGAGCAAGAAACGTATTCAGTAAACCCAGAGGAAAAAGGCAGCTTTTGACTATGGAGTTTACCTTCGCCAAGGCAGAACACCAAAGGAGAAGAGAGGAGAGGAGAGGAGAGGGGAAGAGTTGTTAGGAACTAAGACAAGGAACAGGAAGGAGGGCAGACATTTCAGGCATAGGGAAAAGAGTGAACAAAGGCGTGAAGGCTGGCAAGCACAGACATTCAGGAGACGCCGAGGTCAGTCACTGTGTCTGAGGAGATAGGATGCTGGACTTGGACTCAGGAAGACTGGGGTTCAAATACTTCCTCAGGAATTCACTAGCTGTAGAATCCTGGGCAAATTACTTAATGTATCTCAGCCTCAGTCTCCCTTTCTGTAAAATGGGGATAAGCATGCACCTCGTAGGGTTGTGGTGAGGCTCAAATGAAATGATATATTTAAAGCATTTTGTAAACCATAAAGCACTATAAAAAGTGAATTATTATGGGAGGCAATGTGGCATAGTGGTGTTACAGTGGATAGAGCTGGTCTAGAGTCAGGAAGACTCAAGTTCAAATCCAACCTCAGATACTTACTAGCCATGTGACTCTGGGCAAGTCACTTCAAAAAAAAAATCCCAGTTTGCCTCAGTTTACTCATCTGTAAATTCAGTCAGAGAGGGAAATGGCAAACCAGTATCTCTGCTAAGAAAACCCTAAATAGGGTCACAGAGAATTGGACACAACTGATAAAGGACTGAACAGCAATAACTAGTGGCATAGTAAATATATTGTATCTATTTATGTCCATATCATTCTTAGCTAGAAGGTAAACTCCCTAACAACAGCGACTGTGTAACTTTTGTGTTTGTGTTTCCAGCACCAAGTTTGGAGTAGGGAATATCTAGGTTCAAGTTGTGCCCCTGACAAATACCAATCGTGGGATCCTGGGTGAGTCCTTGCTGTGAGCAGCTAAAGGTGCTACCCAGCCTTGGCGGGGGGACCTTTCTCCTCCAGAACTCCTCTATACCACTGAAAGCACAAGTCCATTTTGGATCTGCATTCTTTTTCTTCTTTTTGTGTTGTTGTTGTTTAGGCAGGTGCATGCAATGTATGGAAGAAGTAACAGGGAATTGATGGAGAGACAGTGTACCCTGGTGAATACAGGGCCACCCTCACAGCCAGAAAGACCTGATTGCATGTCCCACCTCAGACAACTGCTGGGCCGTGTGACTCTGGGCAATACCTTAATTTCACCTTACCTTGTACACCTCTCCAACGCTCTCTGTTATGGAGAAGCGGCTGGCCTGCCCGGGCTACCCCCTATTCGGCTCTCTCTGGGCCAGGTGATATATGGCAGGGCGAAGAATCAGGATGATCTCAGACTTTGTCACAGACAGCTGTGCAGGGCCAACTGCAGTGGCCAAAGACAACTGGAAGACCAGGAGCTGTAGGTTACAGCAGTTTCCTCTGTGGGAATTCCTTTCTCCAATGAAATTACAGCAGGGCTTATGTTAGATGGGAGCACCAAGACAAAAATGAAACAGCCTCTAACTGCAAGCAACTCAGACCCTATTGAGGAAGACAACAACACACACACACACATAATATATAGCATCGTATATATATATTTGTATCACACACACATAAACACATATGTGTTTTCTTGTGGGTAGGGACTTATATATGTATGCATGTGTATAATTATATGGAATTAAGTTCAGATACATAAATAAATAGAATATCATACATATAGAATATAGGAATTCTCTCTATATGCATATATACACATATATGTGTGTATCCATATATCTATATGGAGGAAGTAATACATATAAGGGAGTGGTGGCCTGGGAGAGGCACTTTGGTCCGGAAAATTATGGGGATGGTGGCTGGACCCATTAGATTGGCACTCTCTGATCATAATTCATGGTTTCAGAACTGGAGCTGGGTGGGCAGGAGGGTACCTACATGGCAGCTAGCAAGGCTACTGTCCATGAAGAAGGTGGAGAGAGGAGTGAGTGAAGTATGACTGACCACTCAAAACAGTTGTGGGAGAGGCAGTAACCAATCAGGTAGAAGCAAAATAAATGAAAGGTAAATTTTGGAGGTGAAGGCACAAGCTGCTGGCCAGGGCAGGGGAATAGGAAAGGAATATGAAAATGTTCTTGAGCAGTTCCTGGGCTGGGTCTAGAAGGGAACTTGCCAGGCATTCTGGGAATTGAGGCATGGGGATGGGGGAGCAGGGCTGGTGGACAGGAGACAGGCTGAGAGAGGCAATGTTGTGTATACATTTGGTTGGACTGTGGCGTGTGTAAATGGGAGTGATGTGCAATAAAGCAGGGGTCCCATATGGGGACCGAATTATGAAAAGCTTTCAGTGCCAAACAGAGGACTTTATATTTGATCCCAGAGGTGAAAAGGAGGACTTTACTGAGCTGGGGAGTGATATGACCAGACTTGAACAATAGGAAAAGCCCTTTGGCAGTTGTGTGGAGGATGAGCTAGAATAGAGATAGATCTGAGCCAGGGAGGTCATGCAGAAGGCCATTATAATAGTCTGGTTGAGGTGAAGAGAGCTGTCCAAGGTTGTGTCAGAGGAGAAAAGGAGAGGTGGAGGAGAGATGCTATAGAGGTAGAAATGAGATTTGGCCACAGATTGGATAGGAGCAGGAGTGCAATGAGAAGTTGAAGATGACATTGAGGTTCTGAGCCCAGGTGGCTCATGGGACCCTTGACAACAATAAGGAATCTGGGGAGAGAAGGAGGGCTAGGGGCCAGTTCTCTTTTGAATATGTTGAGTTAGAGATGCCTATGGAACGTCCAATTTGAAATGATCTGTTGGACATATTGGCAGTTGATGATATATGAGCAGGAAAATAAGTCTGGTAATCATCTCCACAGTGATGATAAGTAAACCCATGGGAGAAAGCTGGGATTATGGTATTGTGCCAGCTTGTAGAAGGCCTTGAATTCTAGGCAAAAGATTTTGAACAAGAGGAACGTAAGCTCCAGGGGATCAGGAGTCCTTTAGGCCCCACACTATCAGAACTCAGAAACCAGGAGCAGAGTGTTTGTTTGCCACACCTAGAATGATGCTACTGTACTTGTGACTTATTCTAGCCCCAGGCACCTCATTTACCACAATGGTTACCTGCCACCACTTGAGTCTCAGATCTATCAGAGATCTTGACCTTTCATAGGCAGAAGCAGTAGAGAGGCCTCAGAGCACAGGAGTTGAGCTCATTTTCCACCTGTAGAGCATCTCCTGCATTTGGTTCACCTCCTATCATCTTGGGATGAAGTTACAGAGCTGGTACTGGGTGTGTGTTCAGTCTGGCCTGGTGGCACTTTGCTTCCTTCACCCCAGATCCTCAGTGTGTGGAGTTGCCAATCATGGAAGCTAATGCCTCCACCTTTGTACCAAGGGAGTGCTCAGTTGTCATGGGACCCTGGAGGTGAGTGACCTTAATCAGTTGGATCTTCCCTCACTCTCCTCCCATAGTTGGCAGACTTCCTGTTCTCCCTGTCATGATTCCAAGTCCCATGTTCCAAGGTGAAAATCCTTTCCTTCTGCCACCTTTCCCCAAACTTTCATCTCTACCTCAGTCCCATCTATACTTCCTATCTGCCTCTTCCCTCTCCTTCCATCATGCTCTCTAAGACCTCACCCCCTTTCTCCACCATGAACCAACTCCCAATCATTTAGATCTCTTTCTCTCATGCCCTTTTCATCCTCTAGTGCTCATGGAAACCTGACTTTCTCTAGAAGACTCTTCATCCTTGATTTGGGTGTTCCTTCTTTCATCTCCCCTGCCACATTGAGTGGGGAAGAGATACTGGATACCTCCGAACCTTCTCTGAACTTTTGTCTCTTGCACTCTTTCCTCCTTTAAAGCTCACTCATATGATTTAGAACCTTGTTGATGTCAGCCATTGGCCTCCAGGGTTATAGTTCTCTCTCCTTTCAAGGAGTTAAGCTCAGTACCTGATTCACACTTCTTCTTTTCATTTTGACTCCTGCCCTTGTACTTAGGGACTTCATATAGGACTTCATCCATAGGGACACATCAAAGTCCCCTTAAGCACCCTTACTTCCCAGTTCATCAGGGTCTTCACTCCATCTCAACCAAACAGGGGTGCTCATCCCTTAGCTTTACTATCACTTAAAAGTCTTTTCCTTTCATGATCTTGAACTCTGAAAATCTTTTCTGAGCATCTATCCCTCCATCTGCATCCCTTCTCCTAAACCTGTTTTGCATCCTCATTATGGCCTCCAGTCCTATTTATTTGGCCAAATCTCTCTGGTTCTCTCAGTCCATCACCTCTGCTCTGGCCCCACTTTCCTCCCTTCAGAGTTCAGCTGTACCTTGTATTTCCACCCTTGAATCATTTGTCCATTTGTTTTATCACCATTTGAGTTCTACTAATCCTCAACCCTGGATTACCCCCCATCCCCACTCCCATCTGCCTCCTTTGCTGTTGAATGAATGCAGCTTTGGTGAGCCAAACAGCAGGCCCCAATGAATCCACTGCAAATTCATATGAGGCAGTCGTTCTCTGAGTCTTGGATTGAGCGATTCCACAGTGACTGTTATTGTTTAAAACCTTTTCTGCTCAAGCCTGCTCTTCCCATCCCCCCCGCCCCCAGCACATGACCTTGCCTCACACTTTACCGAGAAAACTGGGACCATCTGTCATGAGGTCCCTCATCTCCTTTGCTCCTCACATCAAAATCCCTCTTTATTTTCACCCTTCATCTCTTCTTTGAGTCAGGTTCTGAAGAAGACATGCTCCTTCTCCTTGTCAAGGCCAGTCTTCTTTGCCCTTAATCCTGTCCCCTCCTGTCTTGTTGCTTGTCTTTCCCTTTTTAAAGGGGACCAATGACATCAAGAGGGTGATGTCTTTACTTGCTCATGAATTGGATTTAAGTGAGGCAGATTTGTGCAAAGTCATCAGCCCTACTCAGGATGTAGTGTATGAGAGTCTTAAAGGATTTGAGGACCATGAATCTAGAACCAGAAGGGACCTCAAAGACTACCTAGTGACTTAGGATCATAAGATCATAGAGCTAGAGCTTTAAGGGACCTCAGGTGACATGCAGATTAATTTTATAGCTGAGGAAACTGTGACCTAGGAGGGAAAATGACTTGTCCAAGGTCACGCCACACAGGTCATAAACCAAAGTAGAAAGCTCCTCAGAGATCCTATCCCCATTGATGATTCTCTCCCTTTGTAATCTTCTGTTTCTTCCTCTTTTTCTACTGACTCCTTCCCTGATGTTTACAAACATGCCCGCTTCTCCTCCCACCAGGCATTTAAAAGCTTCACTTGAAACTGCTGTAGGCTCAGGTTACTGTCTAATGTCTCTCTTTCCTCTCAATTGCTAAGCTCCAAGAAAGAATTTTCAATTCTCCATGCTCCCACTCCCTCACACCCATTCATTTCTTCCCCCCACCTAATAGTATTTTATTTTTTTTCCAATTACACATAAAGATAGTTTTTAACATTCACTTTATAACATTCTGAGTTCGACATTCTTTTCCTCTTACCTCCCCATTCCCAAGATGGCAAGTAATCTGATATAGGTTATACATATGCAATCATATTAAACATATTTCCACATTAGTCATGTTGTGAAAGAAGAACCAGAACAAAAGGAAGAAACTATGAGAAAGAAAAAAACAACAAAAAAGAGAAAATGGTATGCTTCTATCAGCATTCAGACTCCATAGTTCTTTCTCTGGATGTGGATGGCATTTTTCATCATGAGTCTTTTCAAATTGTCTTTAATCATTGTATTGCTGAGAAGAACTAAGTCTATCAAAGTTTATCACTGCACAATGTTACTGTTACTTTGTATAATGTTCTCCTGGTTCTGCTCACTTGATTCAGTATCAGTTCATGCAAGTCTTCCCAGGTTTTTCTGAAGTCTGCCTGCTCATCATTTCTTATAGCACAATAGTATTCCATTACATTCATACATATACCACAACTTGTTCAGCCATTCCCCAATTGATGTGGATCCCCTCAATTTCCAATTCTTTGACACCACAAAAAGAGCTGCTATAAATATTTTTGTACACGTGAGTCCTTTTCCCTTTTTTATTATCTCTTTGACACCCATCCATTTCTGAAACTCCTTACAGTGATACTTTCAACCTGACTGCTCTACACAAACTGCTTTCTCCCAGGTTACCAATGATTTCTTAACTGCTAAAGTGGGTGACCTTTTATTAGTCTGCATCCTTCTTTACTTCTCCACTCCTTCTCCATCCTTGTTAACTCAGCATTCACCCACTCCACCACCTTCCTCTTCTGAAAACTGAAGAGATACCTGTCAATTGGGGAATGGCTGAACTAGATATGGTGTATAAGCTCCTCTTCTGTGATGTTGTTGACTCTGGGTTATGCTCTTATCCATTTGACAGTTCTTTTTCAGTCTCCTTCACTAGGTTCTGCACCCTAAGAATGGGGATTCCTCCAAGACTCTGTCCAAGGTCCTCCTCTCCTTTTTCTATATCATTTCTTGGTCATCTAATTATGTCCTGTGAGTTTAATTGTTATCTTTCTGTGATGACTCCCAGACCTAGAAAACCAGCCCTCATGTCTCTCCTGAGCTCTATTCTTGTGACCAACTGTCTGCTAGACATCCCTGTCTGGATGCTCCATCAGCATTCAGATTCAACATGTCCAAAATGAAGCTCATTTTCTTTCCCCCTACACTCCCCCTTCCTCCAGACTTCCTTATTTCTGTTGGGATCCCCTCAATCACCAAGACTCGCAACCTCATAATCATTCTTGACTTGTCCCTCTCCTTTATCTCTCACATCTGATCAGTTTCCAAATATTATCAGTTCTACTTCCACAATACCTCTCATCTGTCTCCTATTCACTCATACAGCTACCATCCTAGTTCAGGCCCTTATCACCTCTCACCTGGACCATAGCAGTAGTCCCATAATTTATCTCCCAGACTTTAGTCTCTCCCCTCCCCAATATGTTCTCCACAAAGCTGCCTAGAAAAATCTTCCTTATCCAAAAATATTTATAGTAGTTTTTGCCTATTTATAGTATAGACAAAGAGTTGGAAATTGGAGAGTGGACAATCAATGTGAGAAAATGGCTGAACTAGTTAAGGTATATGAAGGTGGTAGAAAGTTCTCATGCTATTAGACATGATGATTAGCATGGTTTCAGAAAAACCTGGGAAGAGTTATATGACCTGATGAAGAGTGAAGTGAGCAGAACCAGGAGAATGAATGATGCAATGATCAAAAAAATTGCCAAGGTAAACAACTTTGAAAGACTCAGGAACTCTTATTCGAATAATAACCAACCATAATTCCAAGGAACTAATGTTGAAACATGCTACTCACCTCCTGACAGAGAGAAGTGAAAGATTCAGTGTGCAAATTGAGACTTTTTTTTGGGCATAAGTAATATGGAAATTGGTTTTACTTGACTATCCATATTTGTAATCGGTTTTGTTTTTCTTGCTTTCTTAGTGAAGGAGGACGTGGAGAGATGGGAATGAGAAAATTCAAACCTGAAATAAAATTGAATTAACAAATATTCCTAAGACACGGGTTTGATTGTGTCACTCTGCTGGTTAAAACCCTTCCATGACTCCCTACCGCCTCTAGGATAAAATCCAAATTCTTCAGTCTGTCATTTAAAGTTCTCTGCAATCTGTCTTTAATGTACCTTTCTACATTGTTTCACCTTACACTCCTTTACATACTCTGAATTCTAGCAAAACCAGACAGCCCAGCTAGCTGTTCTCCAAACTCAAGGTTCCATTTCCACCTCTATATTTGCTTGAATCACGTTCCATACCAAGAATGAACACCCTCCTCTTCTCTACCACTTCAACTCTATCTTCCTTCAAGGAAGCTCAGCAGCCATCCTGAAAAGTCTAGGCTATATCTAGAGGAAGGGAACTCAGGGACCACTGAATCGAATCCACTCATTTTATAGGTGAGGAAGCCCAGGGAAGTGAAGTTACATGCCAGAGGTCATACGGGTACAAAGTGGCAGAACTGGGATTTGAACCAAGGTCTTCTAGCTCCAAATTCAACATCTTTTTCACTTTACCACACTGTTTCTTGGCATCATAATCATCATCATCACCACCACCACCACCACCACCACCACCACCCCTACTATTACTATCATTGCTGACATTTATATAACACTATGTTCCAGGCACTGTACTAAGTGCTTTCCAATTGTTATTTCACTTGATCCTCACAACCACCCTGGGAGGTAGGTGCTATTATGAATTCCATTTTACAGTTGAGGAAACTGAGTCAGAAAGAGATTAAGTGACTTGCCTAGGTTCACACAACTAGTGCCTGAGGCAGGATTTAAACACAACTCTTTCTGACTCTGGACGCAGTGCTCCATATACTACACCACCTACCTGCCCCCTAGTGGGAGAGACTGAACATAAACAACTATGTACATCATCCATCCATCCATCCGTCCGTCCATCCATCTGTCTATCTTCCTGCCTGTCTGTCTGTCTATCTATCCCTTGTGTGTATATATATATATATATATATATATATATATACATATATAATATATAGTATACCTAGCTACATAGATACATACAATTTGTATGTACATGTGTGTAAATGTGTGTGTGTACATACACTGTGTACCTAGCTAGATATATACAATTTGTCTATATATTTATCTCACTTGTGTGTATGTACGTGTGTGTACATATGTATATACACACTGTGTACCTATCTATATAGCTATATTCTATATATCTATATATTTCTCTAGTTCTTGTGTTCATATATATACATATATACTGTATATATATATATATGTATACTGTATGTATATACTGTATACCTGTCTCCATAGATATATGTTATATATCTAGCCATCTAGTAGCCTCTCAAAAGGACATTAGCAGCGGGACCAGAAAAGACCTCCTACAGAAAGAGAAATCTGAGCTGAGTCTGGAAGGAAGTCAGGAAATCCAGGAAGTGGAGCTAAGGAGGGAGGGTATTCCAGGTATGAAGGAAGTCAGTGAAAGGGCATGGAATCAGGACAAGGAATGTTGTATGCGAAGGACACAAGTTGGCCCTTATAGCTACATCGTGTGATATATGGAAGGTAGTATAACATAAGAAAGCTTGAAATGTAGGATGGTGGCAAGTTGTGAAGGGCTTTAAATTCCAAATGAGATTTTCTATTTGATCTTGGAGGCAATAGGGAGCCAGTGCAGTTTATTGAGTAGAGAATGATAATGGTCACACTTGCGCTTTATGAAGATCAGTTTGGCAGCTGAGTGGAGGATGAGTTGGAATGGAAATAGACTTGAGGCAGGGATACCAGTTGGGAAGCCACTGTGATAGTGCAGTTGAGGTGTGGTGAGGATTTGTAAATGGGTGGTGACTGTGAGAATAGAGAAAAGGGGATGCATATGAAAGATATTGTGAAGATAAAAATGATGCGATTAGGTAAAACATTGATTGTGTGGGTTGAATTCTAGTGAGGAGCTGAAAAAGACACAGGTTGTGAGACTGAGTAACTGGGAGAACAGTAATGCCCTCGACAGTATTAAAGAAGTTGGAAGGAAGGGAGCGTTTGGGGTTGGAGGAGATGGTGAGATTAGTTTTGGACTCGTTGGATTTGAGATGCCTGTGGGACATCTAATTCAAGATGTCCAAGTGGCAGTTGGTGTGCTGGAACTCAAGAAAGAGATTAGGGCTGGATATCTATAGAATTAGGAATCATCTGCAAGGGATGAGAGTAGAACTCATGGAAGCTGATGGGATCACCAAGGGAGATAGAATAGATCTAAAAGAGATGAGGGCCCAGGACAGAACCTTGGGAGACTCCAAGGTCAGTGAATGTGACCTGAATGAAGATCTAGCAAAGGAGACTGAGAAGGAGCAGTCAGATGGATAGGAGAATGAGGAGAAAGCGGTGCTGTGAATATTTAGAGAGGAGAATATCAAGGAGAAGATTGACAATGCAGAAAGCAACAGGGATGTCAAGAAGGATGAGGATTGAACAAAGGTCAAATTGGATTTGGAAACTTAGGAATCCTCAGTGATTTTGGAAAGAACAGTTTTGGTTGAATGATGAGCTTGGAAGTCAGATTGTAGGGGGTTTAGAAAAGAGTGAGAGCAGAGGTGGAGGCACCAAGTATTGACATAAGAAAGATTGTCCTGGTGATTTGAAGTTTGTAGTAGAAAGGTCAGTGAATGGAGATAGGAGTCGCTAAGAGGAAGTTGTATTGCCAAGACTTGGGAAGCAGTAGGCCTGCCTAATCAAGTAGAAGCATAACAAAAGTTGAGCGTGTATCCGATTACCATTTGTACCCCAAACTGAAGAACTTGGAGATCAAGACTGATCAGAATCATTGAGTTACTATGGTCCAAGGTATTCAAAAGCCCGGAAAGTCAGCAAGGTAGGAACAAAGAACCATGTCTCAGAGGTCAAGACAGGAAAGGATCAGGAGTCTAGGAACTCTCCAGCAAAATCTGAGTGATAAAGGAATTCCCTCCTTTCTTTTCAGAAGAAGAGGTCTCTGGATGTGTGATACTGCATATACTGTGAGACTTGGCTGATGTATTGGTTAGTTTTCCTGAACTTGTTTATCCCTCCTCATTCTTTTGAATACTTGATTATAAGTCATTGTTCCATGTTTGGGAGAGGAGGGAGGGAAGGATATATTGGAAAATGAAGGTGATATAAAAATAAAAGATATTCATAAAAATAAGAAAAGAATGCAAAGAGGATCTAGGACAGGATTTCTTGAAATTTTTATGTATTGGACCCCTTTGGCAATCTGGTGAAATCTATGGATCCCTTCTCGGAAAAAGATTTTTAAGGATGTAAAATGCAATACATAGTATTATAAGGGGTAGCTGGGTGGTTCAGTGAATAGAGTGCTGAGTCTGGAGTCAGGAAGACCTGATTTCAAATCTAGCCTCAGATACTTACCAGTTATGTGACCCTGGGAGAGTCATTTCACCCTGTTTGCCTCAGTTTCCTCATCTGTAAAATGAACTGGAGAAGAAAATGGCAAACCACTCCAGTATCTTTGCAGAGAAAACCCCAAAAGAAGTCACAAAGAGTCAAGCATGATTGAGCAACAACCAAAGGATTAAAATGTAAGCAAATCATGTTGAAAAAGAGTTATCAAAAATTTTTTTAAGTTTATGGATCTCAAGTTAAGAACTCTTGATCTAAATGTTCCCTCCTCTTCACCATATAGACTTCCCGGCTATGGTCTTCTCCTAAATGCTCTAACTACAGTTCTTGGTTCTTGAGCCAGCTCCTGCCTTTGCTTCATGGAGCCACTGGTCATTCTCTTAGACCCTGTGACTATGAATCTTGCAGAATGGGCAGATGAGAACAATTTGCTTCAATGGCCATGAAAGTAGTTAAAGCAAGTGCTGCAGAGCACTTAGAGTTTGGTCAGATATCGAAGACCCCAAGGTCATCCACTGCATTCTGGGCCATCCCCAGTCAACTTGACTTTTGTCCTGCTACTGGACTTCAATGACTCAAGAAGAGAGAGTGAGGCTGGCAATTCGAGGCAACTCTGTCTTACTGAAATCCAATTCACACATAAGTTAAGACATCACTCCCCAATGTCACTGATCCTCTTCGAATACAAAGGACAAATGACAAGTAATTGCTGAGAAGTTTTCCTGACATCCGGTCTATCTGCTCCTCAGCAGCTATTCCTAAGCCATTGGTTTTAATAGGCAGCAATCAATAAGCATTTATCAGACAGTTACTATATGCCAAGTACTGTGTCAAGCACTGGGGATGCTAAGAAAAGTAAAACCTACACTTTTCCTCAAGAAGCTTACATTCAAATGAGGGAGACAACATGGACATTGTGATAAACAAGATATAGAGGAGATAGAAGGTACCCTTAGAGGGGATGGCATTAACAGGTAATGGGAGTGGTCAGTATCATTAAAGGGGATGGCATTAGCAGGTAATGGAAGTGGTCAGTGTCTTTAAGGAGATGGCATTAGCAGGTAATGGAGGTAGTTGGTACACTTAAAAGGGATGACATTCGCAGGTAATGGGGGTGGTCACTGGAGTTTATTGAATAGGAGGAATGACATGGACAAACCTATATAGTTGTGTAGAGCAGGGTTGTCAAACTCAAATAGAAACAGGGCCCACTAAACTATACATATTGATGCCTACAGACCACATATTGACTAAAAAAATCACATTATTCCTTGCTTCTCCAGTTTATTCATGGTATCAATCTTTATACCTAAATCATGTACCCATCTAGACTTTATTCTTGTGTATGGTGTTAGGCATGGGTCTATGCCTAATTTCCGCCACACAGTTAACCAGTTTTGATTTGTTATATAATTTCTTCCACTTATGTGAGTGACTACATAACATCACTATAGTGAAAATATGCTCAATAGGAAAGTATATGTCGAACCTATACAGAATTGTATGCTGTCATGGGGAGG
>JAQQSK010006283.1:0-14508 GCA_028658325.1 Potorous gilbertii
CTCCTGCCCACTCTGGGAGTCTCTGGCTGAGCTGCCTCTGCCTGTGGCCCAGCGGCTTCAGCCTCTGCTGCAGCGGCCGCTTCCCAGGGGGTCCGAGTCCCGGAGATACCCCACTCCCCTCTGAGCCCGTCTCTCTCACTGACCTGTGCGTCTGTGGGTGGAGGGACCTTTGCGGCCGCCGGAGATTCAGGTCTCTGATGCCTGCTTGGGTCTGCTCGCTCCTCTCAGTGCCGCGTGGCCGGGGCTGGGGAGGGGAGCGCTCGGCAGGACAGGACTCCACTCCTGTCCGGGGTACCTTTGTGGTCGGTTTTTCAGGGCTCTCTGCAGCAGAAATATCCTTCACTGTGTTGCTGCGCGGCTTCCACTGTTCCAGAATTTGTCAGGAGTTCTTTTTACAGGAAATCTATGGGCTGTGGGTTCGGACCTAGCATAGGTGAGTCTTTCTACTCCGCCATCTTGGCTCCGCCCCGCTTTGATGCTTTTCTTGATTCTTGTGTTTGAAAGTCAAATTTTCTCTTCGGTTCTGGTCTTTTCATCAAGAATGCTTGAAAGTGTTTTATTTCATGGAAAGACCATTTTCCCCCCTGAAGTATTATACTCAGTTTTACTGGGTAGGTGATTCTTGGTTTTAGTCGTAGTTCCTTTGACTTCTGGAATACCATATTCCACACCCTTCAATCCCTAATATAGAAGCTGCTAGATCTTGTATTGTCCTGATTGTATTTCCAAAATAAATTGTTTCTTTCTGGCTGCTTGTAATATTTTCTTCTTGACCTAGGAACTCTGGAATTTGTCTACAATGTTCCTAGGAGTTTCTCTTTTTGGATCTCTTTCAGGAGGTGATCAGTGATTCTTTCAATATTTATTTTGGCCTCTGGTTTTAGAATATCAGGGCATTTTTCCTTGATAATTTCATGAAAGATGATGTCTAGGCTCTTTTTTTGATCATGGCTTTCAAGTAGTCCCATAATTTTTAAATTGTCTCTCCTGGATCTATTTTCCAGGTCAGTTGTTTTTCCAATGAGATATTTCACATTATCTTCCATTTTTTCATTCTATTGGTTTTGTTTTGTGATTTCTTGGTTTCTCAGAAAGTCATTAGCCGTCATCTGTTCCATTCTAATTTTTAAAGGACTATTTTCTTCAGTAAGCTTTTGAACCTCCTTTTCCATTTGGCTAATTCTGCCTTTTAAAGCATTCTTCTCCTCATTGGCTTTTTGAACCTCTTTTTCCAATTGAGTTAGCCTATCTTTAAAGGTGTTATTTTTCTTCAACATTTTTTTGGGTCTCCTTGCTTTTCTGATTTTCTTGCATCTCTCTCATTTCTCTTCCCAATTTTTTCTCCATCTCTCTTACTTGATTTTCAAAATCCTTTTTGAGCTCTTCCATGGCCTGAGACCACTGAATATTTATTTTGGATATTTGGGATACAGAAGCCTTGCCTTTTATGTCTTTCCCTGATGGTAAGCATTTTTCTTCCTCATCCAAAAGGATTGGAGAAAATATCTGTTCACCAAGAAAGTAACCTTCTGTAGTCTTATTTTTCTTCCTTTTTTTGGGCATTTTCCCAGCCATTTACTTGTTTGTACAGTGAAGTCAATTCAACAAATTGTATTCATTGTTGATTTGAATAACAAAATTAATATAACATGGCTTTTCTAGGCCCTTCCCCAAGTGATTTTGGATTCTATTTGAGTTCTCTTTTGAGACTATTTGAGTTCTATTCAATGCCTTCTTTGGGTCCTACATCACAAGATTCCTCACATTTTGAATTTAGGAATATCGTATAATACCAGCTGTTATTAAGAAAGCAGCAAACATGCCCCACCTCACCCTTTCTTCCTACAATATGAAAGATTAACCTCAGCCTACCTGCTGCTTTTAATTACTTTAAAAGACAAAACACCCTTTTGCTGATTTTATAGCAAGCTTACCTTGAAAGAACACTTGCTCTTAATTAAAGAGCTACTAATGACACTCTCTTAGGAGCCCTCTTTAAATTCAAAATGGGTATTAACGGTGGGGTGGGGGTAGATGCTCCTGCTATTAATTGTTTCCTCAGATGCCTGTCTCTAACAGAAACATTTTCTCCCTCCCTCAGTGAACTGCAATATTAAGGATAGCAAGGATTTTGCATGGGTTAGTCTTAGATTCTTCCTAGAATAAAATTTTAGCTTGGTGGTCCACTTGGGATCTGAGAAGTGGGGGGTATGGGGTTAGAGGAAAAAGAAGATTCTCCAACTGACTTGATACTTGATTGTCTCTGTCAAATCCCATAAATACAGTTCCTCCTTCCCACAGGGTGATCAAGAGAAGGAGCTGCCAGCATATGGGAGATAGGTAGGTGATGATTGATTCCTGACAGCACAAGGTCAAGGTCAAAAGAAAGGGAATGGAGAGTCAATGCAGTTGCACAGCTTATTTCTTTGACTTTGATAGTCTTTAGGATTGAACTGTGTTGTTTAGACTTTTGACAAAGTAGTTTTATTTTATTTTTTTTTTATTTTAGTGGTAAAGGAATGAGACAGTTAAATACACACACCTGCATAAAGTAAAAAAAATTGGTGTGTATATGTGTGTATGTATATGTACACACACATACACAGACAGACACACACACACATGCACATTGACCCCGACCTGGGGTTTTGAAAAGAATTAGATATTTTTTTTGACTTTTTAGGAAAAAAATTATGGGAGAAAAATGGTAATATGTAAATGGAAATGAGGGAAGAATAAATGCATGGTGTAGTCATTTGACAATGTGACCTTGTGTTATTATGTTTTAATTATTGTTAAATGTGGATGTGGACTGGACCTATAATTTCACTGGTAAAGACCACTCTCTGATGAGGAAATTTCCTCTCCCAATGCATATTGATACCTTTTCTACAGCTTGAGATCTTAACTGCCTAGAGCATCAAGAGGTTAAACAACTTGAGAGAGGTTAAATAGCCAGGGTATGTCAGAGGCAGGCCTTGATATCCAGTCTTCCTGGCTGTGAGCTCAGCCATCCATCTATTATATAATGATGTACCCTTTTAATAGTATTATCCTAGTTATACTGTTATATTTATCTTGTATTCCCATTGAAGATATGAGACACATCTCTCTTTTTTTAAATAAATCCTTTCAGAATGGAAATTTTAAAAAATGGATTTGTAATAAAAATATTTGGTTTTAACTTCTAGCTCATCTGTGTGGCTTTAGTAGAAGACACTTAAAATTCTTGATTCTTAGTTTCCTCATGTGTAAATTAAAAAACTGGAAATAGATGATTTCTGTGGTCCATTCTAGCTTCAAATCCCAGAATCCTCTCTAGAATCTGCCTTACACAGAATCTTGTGCATAGTAGGGGCTAAGTAAGCTTTAGTTGAGAGGCATTTTGGTGTAGCAGGACAAATACTAGCATGGGAATCAGGAGAGAGGAACTGTAGGCTTGGCTTGGTTACTAAAACGCTGAGTGCCTTTGGGCCAGCTGAGATGATTACTCAAGACCTAAGTTTCTATAGAAATTTTACTTTGAAATTATTTTGTAGAGTGTGATGAGTGTATTGTGGAGGCACAATATTGGTTAATCTCCACCATACATATAGCATTGTAGTATGCACATAGGACATATTTTTGTCTTCTATGATGGAGACTGGTGATCTTGGTCCACTCTTCCCCTTTTTTACAGAAGGTTAACTCCCAGTGGCAGCTCCCCTTACCTTTGTTATTCAAAACTGGTATCTGATGAGGCAATAGGGAAAACCATTACTTCATCTCAATCCACTTGAACTCTAGTCCTTTTCAGTCCATGTCCTCTGCCTATATATTCCGTCTTGCACTCTGGAATCCACCCTCCCCCCATCTTTATAGTATTTCATTTTTTTCCCCAATTATATGTCAAGACAATTTTTAGCATTCATTTTTACAGGATTGTGAGTTCCAATTTCTTCTCTCTTCTTTCCTCTTTCCCCTCCCCTCTCCCTAAAAGATAGGCAATTTGATAAAAGTTGCATGTGCCATTATGTAAAATGTTTCTCAATATCAGTCACAATTGTGAAAGAAGAAACTTATCAAAAGAAAAAAACATGAAAATGAATAAAGTGAAAAAATTATGCTTCAATCTGCATTCAGAGTCCATTCGTTCTTTATCTGAATGTGGGTAGCATTCATGAGTCCTTTGTACTTCTCTTGAATCATTGTGTTGCTGAGAAAAGCTGAGTTTTTCATAATTTATCATCACACAATGTTGCTGATACTGTATACAATGTTTTCCTGGTTCTGCTCATTTCACTTTCACTTCAGGTTTTTCTGAAGTCTATTTCTTATTTCACAATAGTATTCCATTGCATTCATATACCTCATCTGGTTCCATTTTCCAATTGATGGGTATCCCCTCAGTTTCCAATATTTTGCCACCATGTAAAGGATTGCTATAAATATTTTTGCATATGTATGTCCTTTCCCCTATTTTATGATCTCTGAAATACAGACCTAGTAGTGGTAGTACTGTATCAAAGGATATGCAGTTTGGTCACCCTTTGGGCACAGTTCCAAATTGCTCTCCAGAATGGTTGAATCAGTTCACAACTCGACCAACAGTACATTAGTGCCTCAGTTTTCCCACATCCTTTGTAACATTAATCATTTTCCTTTTTTGTCATATTAGCTGATCTGATAGGTGAGGTGATAGGTGTGAAGTGTGAGAGTTGTTTTAATTTGTATTTCTCTAATCAAAGTGATTTAGAGCACTTCTTCATCTGTTGATAGACAGTTTTGATTTTCTCATCTGAAAATTATGTATTCATATCCTTTGACCATTTATCATTTGGGGTATATCTTGTATTCTTACAAATCTGACTCAGTTCTCTATATATTTGGGAAATGAGGTCTTTATCAGAGACCTTCCTGTAAAGATTGCTTCCCAGATTTCTATTTTCTTTCTAATCTTGGTTGCATTCGTTTTGTTTGCATAAAAGCTTTTTAATTTTATATGATAAAAATTGTGTTTTACATTTCATAATGCTATCTCTTGTTTCGTCATGAATTCTTCCCTTCTTCATAGATCTCATATGTGCTTTCTATTGATATTACTTCATTGTCTATGATACTTTTTAGCAAGATGTTGTTTCCTTCCTTATCTCTTTTAAATATATCTATTTTTGTTTTTGCTTGTCAGATCACGATTGCTACCTCTGCTTTTTTTTTTTTACTTCAGCTAAAGCATAGTAGATTTTGCTATAGCCTCTTACCTTTATTCTGTGTGTGTGTCTCTGCTTCGAGTGTATTTCTTGTAAACAACATATTGTATGATTCTGGTTTTTGATCCATTCTGCTATCTGCTTCTGTTTTATGGGAGAGCTTATCTTATTTACATTCATAGTTATTATTGCTAAGTGTGTATTTTCCTCATCCTATTTTTCCTCCTGTTTTTCCTCTCTCTCCTTTCATCCATTCCCTCCTCGACAGTTTTTTGCTTCTGTCTATTGTCTCCCTGGTCTGCTATCTCTGATGTCAGTCTCTTCCCCACTTCTTTCTTTACTTAATCTCCTCCCTTCCTACTTTCCTTTTGGGTAAGATAGATTTCTATATTCAACTGACTATATACTATTCCCTTTTTGAGCCAATACTGATGAGAGTAAGGTTCAAGCAATGCCCATTGCTCATAATCCCATCTTTCCCTACCTTGTTATAGATTTTTCTGCATCTCTTCATGTGAAATAATTTACCCCATTCCACATCTTCCTTCTTTCTGCAAACATGGTATCCTTCTTTCTTATTCCTTAAGTATTTTCTTTATATTATTCCCTCAAATTCATCTTATACTCTATATTTCTTCTAGCTGTATTATTAGTGGTTCTTAATTTGAGAAGGGACCTCAGTGTCTGGTATCTTGTCCTGCCAGGTGATCTTCAGAGTCTCCCTAAGACAATTCATGTAGATGTGATTCAGTTTCTTGGCATGCATGGCACTGCTCTACTTTCTAGGTCTCGCAAGTACACAACAATAAAATCAGCACAATAGGTCTGTAGATCTTCAGTTTGGTAGTCAGTCTAATACCTCTTCTCTCCCACACTTTCCTATGGAGTCTCCCAAACATTAAGCTAGCTCAGGCACTGTGTGTCAACCTCATTATCAATGTATACATCCCTGGAAACTATACTACCAAGGTAAGTGAATTTATCTGCAACAGTCAAAACTTCTCCAATTGCTGTAATTGATAGTTCCAAGTATAGATGGTGTGGTGTTGGCTGATGGGGCACCTGTGTTTTCTTGGTGTTAATTGTTAGGCCAAAATCATCACAAGCAGTAGAGAATTAATCCATTCTTTGTTGCATCTCAGCTTCAGAGGTTGTATTGAGTGCACAATCATCTGCAAACAGAAAATCATGCACTAATACTCTCTCCACTTTGCTCTTGGCTTGTAACCTTTTCAAATTGAAGAACTTACCATCAGTACAGTGGTTGACCTTGATGCTGAGTTCATCCTCATTGAAGGAGTTTGACAACATGGATGAAAACATCATGCTAAAAATCATGAGAGCAAGCACATAGCCTTGTTTCACTCCACTGGTGATTCTACTGCGGAGGGTATAACTCTGATGGGCTGGTCACATTGTTTAAATGCAAAATGTACACTTGCCAAAAAGACTATTTTATGGAGAACTCGCACAGGCAAGTGTTCACATGGTGGTCAGATATTATATGAGACACTCTCAAAGTCTCTCTTAAGAGATTTGGATTTTATCGTGTGACATGGGAGACATTGGCTCAGCATGGTGTTCCCACATCAGAGAAGGCGCTGTGCTCTATGAGCAAAGCAGAATTGAAGTAGATCAAAAGAAATGCAAGATGTGCAAATTTAGAGAATCCACCCCAAATGTTCACTTGGATTATTTGTGCCCAGTCTGTGGTAGGGCATTTTGAGCTCATATTGATTTGATCAGCCATAGTCAGACACACTGTAACTTGACTCTAGTATAGTGATATTATTTTGGTCCTCTTCAAGAATGAAGGACAACCTTTAGGACAACAATTAGTGGTACAGTTTTTAAGAATTACATCCCATGTAGAGATGTAAGCAGTTCAGCTCCATTGAATTTCATATGTTTTCTTTTCCCTTTTTACCTCTTTAGACTTTTCTTGGGTCTTGAAATTGTAGATGAAATTTTTTGTTCCATTCTGGTTTTCTTCAAGCTTGAAAGTTTGAAATCCTTGTATTTCACTGAATGACCATTTTTTCCTTGAATTTTTCTAAATTTTAAATATTTTATTTTTCTAATGACTTATAAAAACAATTTTAACATTCTTTTAAAAAAATTTTGAGTTCTAAATTCATTTCTTCCCTTTCTTCCTTCCCTCCTCATTGAGAAGGCAAACAGTTTTGTACAGGTTATATATGTGTGACTATGTACAGCATTTCCATATTAATCATGTTGTGGAAGAAAACACAAAAACAGAAAAAAATAAAGTAAAAATAGTATGCTTTGATTTACACTCAAACTTCATTAGTTCTTTCCCTGGAAGTAGAGAGTATTTTCATTAAAAATCCTTCAGGATTGTTTTAAATCTCTGTATTGCAAAAATAGCTAGATCATTCATAGTTGGTCATTGCACAATATTGTTGTATAATATTGTTGCTACATTCAATATTCTGGTTCTGCTCACTTCATGTCACATCATTTAATGTAAGATTTTCCAGGTTTTTCTGAAAGCATCCTGCTCATCTTTTCTTTTTTCTTTTTAAAATTTATTTATTTATTTTTAGTTTTCAACAGACACTTTCAGAAGATTTTGAGTTCCAAATTTTCTCCCCATATCTTCCCTTAACCTTCCCCAAGACAGCATTCTGATTACCACTTCCCACAATCTGCCCTCCTTTCTATCATATCTCTCCCTTCTCTTTTCCTCATCCCCTCTATTTTCTTGTAGATAAAGATAGATTTCTATACCCCATTGCCTATATATCTAATTTAAAAACACTAATTTGTAAAACTTTGAGTTCCAACCATTCTCCTTTCCTCCCTCCCCACCCATCCCCACTGAGAAGGCAAGCAGTTCAATATAGGTTATATATGTGTAGTTATGCAAAACACTTCTATAACAGTCATAATGTGAAAGACTAACTATATTTCTCTCCATCTCATCCTGCCTCCCATTTATTCTATTCTCTCTTTTGATCCTATCCCTCAAGATTATTTACTTCTAATTACCCCCTTCTCCTATTTGCCTTCCCTTCTATCATCCCCCCTCCTCCTGCTTATCCTATTCGCCTTACTTTCCCGTAGTGGAAGATAGATTTTCATACCAAATTGACTGTGCATTTTATTCCCTCTTTAAGTCAAATGTGATGAGAGTAAGATTCATTCTTTCCCTCTCACTCCCCTCTCTTCCTCTCCATTGAAAAAGCTTTTTCTGTGGGTGGAGCCAAGATGGTGAAGTAGAAAGATGCACATACTCTAGCTCTTGCCCCACAGCCCATGAAATACCTGTAAAAAATGACTCTCAACAAATTATAGAGCAGAAGAAGCCACAGAATGACAGAGTAAAAGAGATTTCCAGCCAAAGGTAACCTGCAAGGCCAACAGGAAAAGTCTATCACACAGGACTGGAGCAGAGTGGAGCCCAGCCTTGACTGCATGACACTGGGAAGAAAAGAACTATAACAGGCCTCTGGAGCAGAATCCTCAGCAGCTTGAAAGTCCTCTATTTCATTGAATGACCATTTTCCCCCCTGAAGTATTATACTCAAGTTTTCTGGGTAGATGACTCTTGGTTTTAATCCTAGTTCCTCTGACCTCTGTAATATCATATTCCAAGTCCTGTGATCCCTTAATGTAGAAGCTGCTAGATCTTGTGTTATCCTTATTATATTTCCACAATATTCAAATTGTTTCTTTCTGGCTGCTTGCAATATTTTCTCCTTGACTTGAGAGCTCTGGAATTTGGCTACCATTTTCCTAGGAGTTTTCCTTTGGGGATCTCTTTCAGGAGATGGTCAGTGGGTTCTTTCAATATCTATTTTACCCTTTGGTTCTACAATATCAGGGGGCTGTAGGATGAGTTCAGAGAGGATAAGTACTTTCAGTGTGATGGCTGCCAAGTCCCTTTCAAGACTCTTTCCACCTTTGGTTTCCACCTCTTCCACCCAATTCTCACCTGTAGCTCCAAGAAGCTGCCACATGTGTAGCAGCCACACCCTGGTAAACTGTTTTGGCAGACAGGCTAAACCAGGTTGAGTGTAACCAAGGAATTTCAAACCCATTGGTGAGTTGGGGGGGAGGGGATGTTCTCAACAGACCATCATCAATCAATGCAGAGACCATTGACCATTTACCTCAGGTTGAAGTCAATCCCTTCTTAGCTGGATTCCAACTGAAGAAAAGGTTTTGAGGGTCATTAGGCTCCTTTCATGTGGCAAAGTAGCTGGTACTGATTCTATTCCAGCTGAGATTTACAGGTAGGGGGACCGCTGCTCATACAAAAGCTGAGTGAAATTTTCCAGGTTATATGGCAAGAGGAGGTTATCCTCCAGGAGTTCAAGGATGCCTCCATTGTCTATCTCTATAAAGGAAAATGGAATACATTGTCCTGTGACAATCACAGGGGGACCTCTCTTAGTCATTGCTGGAAAAATTCTTGCTAGAGTCCTCCTAAATAGTCTGATCCTTCACCTGGAAGATGGTGATATACCTGAGAGCCAGTGTGCCTTCAGAAAGGGCCAAGAAATAATCAATATGGTGTTTGCTGCCAGACAACTCCAGGAGAAATGCTAGGACAACAGAGGTCTGTACACAATGTTTGTAGATCTTACCAAGGCCTTTAACACTGTTAGTCATAAGGGCTTATGGAAAATTATGTCAAAATTTGGTTGCCCAGAGAAGTTCATCAGCATTGTATGTCAATTTCACGATGGCATGTTTGCCCGAATTCTGGATAATGGACAATGCTCTCATGCCTTCCCAATCACCAGTGAAGTGAAACAGGGCTGTATGTTTGCTCCCATCCATTTTGGCATGATGTTTTCAGCCATGATTTCAAATGCTTTCAGTGAGGATGAACATGGCATCAAGGTCAACTACCAAACTGATAGTAAATTCTTCAATTTGAAAAGGATACAAGCCAAGACTGAAGGGGAGGGAGTGTTGGTACATGATTTTTTGTTTGCAGGTGATTGTGTACACAATGCAACAAAGTATGGATCAATTTCTCCTTCTTGTGCTAATTTTGGCCTAATAATTAACACCAAGAAAATATAGGTGCTCCACCAGACACCACCACACCATCCATATGTGGAACCATCAGTTACAACAAATGGAGAAGTTTTGAATGCTCTGGATAAGTTTACTTACCTTGGTAATGTACTTTCTAGGGATGTACACCTTGACAATGAGGTTGACACATGCATTGCTAAAGCTGGCTCAGTGTTTGGAAGACTCTGAAGAAGGGAGAAGAGGCATTAGACTGACTACCAAACTGAAGGTCTACAGACCTGTTGTGTTGACCTCATTGTTGTATACCTGTGAAATATGGGCAGTCTATCAGTCACATGCCAGAAAACTGAATTGCTTCAATTTGGACTGTCTTAGGAAGATTCTGAAGATCACTTGGCAGGAGAAGGTACCAGACACTGAGGTCCTTGCTTGAACTAAACTGCCAAGCATTCAAACTATGCTTCAGAGAGTGCAACTCCAGTGGAATGGCCATGTTGTTCAAAAGCAAAATGTAAGCTTCCCAAAAAGACTATTTTATGGAGAACTTGCATGGGGCAGGTGATCACATGGTGGTCAGAAGAAGCAATACAAGGACACTCTTAAGATTCAAGAACTTTGAATTCAATTGTACAAGATGGGAGACACTGGCACAGGACCACTCAGCATGGTATGCCCATATCAAAAAGGATACTGTGTTCTATGACCAAAGCAGAATGGAAATAGCACAAAGAAAACATAGGATACACAAATTTGGTGGAAACATCCCAGATATTCACATGGATTCACAGATATGTGCCCAGTCTGAGCATTTCGAGCTCATATTGGTTCAGTCAGCCACAGTCATACACATTGATGTATCATGGTAATGTCACTTTGGTTCTCTTTGAGAACAAAGGACAACAATCACAATATCATGGCAGTTTTCTTTGATATTTTCTTGATCATGGCTTTCAGGTAGTCCAATAATTTTTAAGTTATCTCTCCTGGATCTATTTTCCAGGTCAGTTGTTTTTCAATTGAGATATTTCACATTATCTGCTATTTTTTTCATTCCCTTGGCTCTATTTTATAATTTCTTGATTTTCCTTTTAACTAACTATTCTTTAATATTTCTATAAATACTTCTTTCTGTACATAATATAGTTTTACAAAAGTTGCAAATATATACTTAAGTTCATATTTGAGGACTTCCAGTGGAACAAAGAGGACTCTTTCACCAGGTCTTGTCAGACTGGCTCCTAGAGGTGTCTTATGCTGTCCAGTCTCATCTCTCCTTCCTCAGTATCAATGTCACCCCCAAAGTGGGGTGGGCTTCCAAGTCACAAGGCCCTTAGGAAGGAGGCCTGGTCTGGGCAACCTCAGTAAACCACCTCAGGTCAGCACAAACAGGATAGCATGAGGAGTCACTTTTCAGGAACTGGGGAGTAAAGGCAGAGGGGGTAGAGGTGGAAGGGTCAAGCCAACAGTAAAGGACTCCTGAATGAGGCTGGGAACTCGGAGCTGTGGTGAACTGAGGTACACTTACGGCAGGCCTGGCGGCAGGATTGGTGTAGAGCGCAGAAGCAGGGGACTGTAGAGGTGGAGGGGGAGGCCTGGAGGAGGGTCAAGGGACCTCAATCTTGCAGCTGGCCCTTCAGCTTCATGTGGCGACTATGGAAACAGATTTTTATCTGAACTTCTGACAATTGCATGTTGCTGGCCAGTTTGCGCCACTCAGCAGCGCCCAGGTAGTGGTGGCATTTGAAGGAGCTCTCCAGTGTGCTGATCTGCTTGGTCATAAAAGCTCTCCACAGGCAGCGAGTGCCTGGCCATGAGGTTCAGGGCCTGAGCCCTCTGACAGCCTGCAGCTGCCACTGCTGACCTCAGGGGAAGCCTCTTCACCCAGAGACCTGGATTTGACTGAGGAAAACTCCTACAGTGGCGGCGGTGGGTAGTGTCTGGACCCACGAACTCGGAGAAGGGCTCTCTGACCCTGAGGTATCAGGAAGCCCTGATAAAAGAGGATTCCTCCCCAAAACCTGGTCCTCTCAGCCTTCCCCTGTGGTGGAAGCCTCAGAGTCACCTTGGTCAAGGTATAAGGGCTTCTGGCTGCTCTGAGAGAGCCATTCCACAGGGGCTTCATCATTAAAAGGCTGATGGGCACCAAAGGGGATGGACTTTGACTCCTAATATCTTGATTTTTCATAAAGTCATTAGCTTCTATCTGCTCTGTTCTAATCTTTAAGGAATTGTTTCCTTCAGTGAGCTTTTGGACCTCCTTTTCCATCTGGCCAATTTTGCTTTTTTAGGGCATTCTTCTCCTCACTGGATTTTTGGATCTCTTTTGCCATTTGGGTTAGTCTATTTTTTAAAGTGTTATTTTCTTCAGCATTTTTTTGGGTCTCCTTTATCAAGCAGTTGACTTGTTTTTCATGATTTTCTTGCATCAATCTCATTTCTCTTCCCAATTTTTGCTCTACTGCTCTTACTCCACTGCCCTGGGATTGGAGCCTGACCACTCTAGTCTCTAGGTTTTTTCCACTGACTTTCAAATTTGTCCTCAGTGTTTTATGGTTGTGTAGTCGAGAAGCTGCCACAGGTGCCCAAGAGTCATTCCCCTCAAACTCTGTTCAGGTCCCATCTGTGCTGGCATGGCCCACATTGGACTATACTCTGCTCCCAGTGTGGCATGATAGATACTTCCTGATGACCTTCCAGGCTGTCTTGGGCTGGAGATTTGCTTCACTCTGTCATTCTGTGGGTTCTGGAGCTCCAGAATTTGTTTAGGGTCATTTTTTATAAGTATTTGACTGGTCTTATGGGGAGAGCACTAGCAAGTCCATGCTGTTACTCTGCCATCTTGGCTCTGCCCCCTCCCTTGAAGTTTTATGCTTAATTTCTCCAGGTAGATGATTCTTGCTTGAAATCCTAGAAGATGGCAGAGTAGAAAGACTCACACATGCTAGCTCCAAACCCACAGCCCATGGATTTCCTCTAAAAAGAAATCCCAACAATTCTGGAACAGTGGAAGCTGCACAGCAACACAGTGAAGGAGATTTCTCTTCCAGAGAGCCCTGAAAAACCGATCTCAAAAGTCCATCGTGCACCAGATAGGAGCGGAGCCCAGCCCTGGCCTGGCCACGTGGCACCGAGAGGAGTGAGCAGATCCGAGCAGGATTCAGGGACGGAATCTCTGGCAGTCTCAAAAGTCCCTCCACCTACAGGCGCACAGGTCAGTGAGAGAGACTTCTGGGCTGGTCGAGAGGGGAGCGGAGTATCTCCATAATTCAGGCCCCCTCGCGAGGCAGCAGCCAGCCAGAGACTCCAGGAGCTCCATTACAGAAGGTCTCTGCATAAACCCCCTGAGGGAACTGAGCCTGGGAGGCGGCCCTGCCCCAACCTGAGCACCAGAGCTTAAGCTCCCATTGAATAGCAGCCAGGCCCTCTGCTGAAAGCCCTGAGGCTGGGGAGCAGCATTTGAATCTCAGACCCCAAGCACTAGCTGGGCAGATCTAGGAAGGGGTGGAGAGGAATCTCAGAAGTCAAGTAACTGGCTGGGAAAATGCCCAGGAAAGGGGGAAAAAAAATAAGACCATAGAACATTACTTTCTTGGTGACCAGATGTTTCCACCCTTCCTTTCTGATGAGGAAGAACAATGCTTACCATCAGAGAAAGACCTCTGTATCCCAAACATCTGAAATAATCATCCAATGAGCTCAGGCCATGGAAGAGCTCAAAAAGGATTTTGAAAATCAAGTCAGACAGGTGGAGGAAAAACTGGGAAGAGAAATGAGAGAGATGCAAGAAAAGCATGAAAAACAGGTCAATACCTTGATAAAGGAGACCCAGAAAAATACTGAAGAAAATAACACCTTGAAAAATAGGCTAAGTCAACTGGCAAAAGAGGTTCAAAAAGACAATGAGGAGAAGAACCCTTTCAAAAGCAGCATTAGCCAAGTGCAAAAAGAGGTTCAAAAGCTCACTGAAGAAAATAATTCTCTGAAAATTAGAATGGAACAGATGGAGGCTAATGACTTTTTAAGAAACCAAGAAATCACAAAACAAAACCAAAAGAATGAAAACATGGAAGATAATGTGAAATATCTCATTGGAAAAACAACTGACCTGGAAAATAGATCCAGGAGAGACAATTTAAAAATTATGGTACTACTTGAAAGCCATGATCAAAAAAAGAGCCTAGACACCATCTTTCATGAAATTATCAAGGAAAACTGCCCTGATATTTTAGAACTAGGGGGCAAAATATGTATTCAAGGAATCCACTGATCACCGCCTGAAAGACATCCAAAAAGAGAAACTCCTAGG
>JAQQSK010006284.1:0-14508 GCA_028658325.1 Potorous gilbertii
GCCTTCCCAGAGGGAATGGGTGGGGAGGGACGGATGGGGAGAAGTTGGAACTCAAAGTTTTAGGAACTGTTGAGTATTGTTCTTGCTACTAGGAAATAAGAAAGACAGGTAATGGGGAATAGAAAGTTATCTGGCCCTACAGGACAAAAGAGAAGATGGGGACAAGAGAAGGGAGGGATGAAAGAAGAGAGGGAAGATTGGTGATAGGGGAAATTAGAATGCTCAGTGTGCTGGGATGGGGGAGGGGACAAATGGGGAGAAAATTTTGGAACCCAAAATGTTGTGAAAATGAATGTAAAAAGTTAAATAAATAAATTTATATTTAAAAAAAAATAAATTTAAAAATTTTGGAATTCAGCATCATCACCTGGATGAGACTATACAATCTGCAAGGCCAGAATTGTGAGGGCCTAGAGAAGAGAGAGAGGGAGATGTACAGAGTTTGGGAAGGGAAATTTTCAGAAACAGAAGGATTTGAACAATCCTAGTAGTTGGCATGAGGATGAGTTGATAGTTCCCATAGAAGAAGGGACTTCATAGCAAAGACAGCCCTTAGGGCAGAAAAGGTCAGCTCATACTGAGTCCAAGCCACTACATGTTACAGTTTGAAGGGCTCAAAGAATATAAGTCACCTAGTTGGGACAAGGCCATAGAGTGGAGAATCTCACAAATAGAAGAGTTATGTTTTCATGTATACACCAAGTTGGCCAGATGACTGTCCATTTTTAATTAATTTAAAAATAAGCAAAAGGTAGATTTTAATTGATTATTTATGACAACGTAATTTTTATTGGGCTTAACTTCTAAATAAATAAGACAAAGAAAAACAAAAACAAAAATCTCCCATTTTCAACCACACTAACAAGAGTGTTTGGTGAGATTACTGTCAATTTTTTTGCTAGCTTTAAAAACCCTACAAAACCACAATACAGTACAACAACAAATGAAGTTACATGTATTTATTTCCATAGCAAAGACTGATTTTTATTTTACTGTTAAAAATTAATATTGAACAATTTTCTACCAAAAACCCCAGATGTTCAGAATAAAGAGAAGACTTCTATTTGGAAGTCATCCTATTGGTAAGACCAGTGTACACTGTGATGTAATCCAATTTGTAAAATTAAAAATAAGAACAGGACACAAATCATCAAAATATGGCATTAGAACCAAAAATGTCATGTCTTACATGTTGCCTAGCACACTGAATGTTTAAGCTTCACCCTACCTCTCATGTGGGAATGTTGGAAGTAGTTGAGAGCAGAGATACAGAATTTCTGAGGTAGAAGTTAAAAACTATCTCTGACTTTCCCAGTAAGTAGTAGAAAATGAAGTAAGAACAGTGAGGGCACTGGAACCCACACAGTGAATCTATAACCATGATCTTGACTTCGCTGTGGAATCTCTGATGTCATTGCTCAAAGGGATAGAAGGGGGAAAATGGAAGATGTTCAGGAGCTGAGAATGGAAATTGTCAGAAACTGGAGGGTTTTAACACATAACATGGTGTAGTAATGGAGAAGGAAGGAGGTAGGAGAGTACTTTGAAGAAGGGGTATCAGAGCAGAGAGTGCCTTGAGACTCCAAAGGGCAGATCTTGGAATGTCCTGAAAATCACCATGTTTGATTGCTAGGCAGTCTCTGAGAACAGAAATGAGTAGCTCTGAATGAGCTTTAAAATGGAAAGTATCATATTTGGAAAGGATTTATTTCCTTTGGCCCAAATTTATAAAATAAGTAGAAAGTAGATTTTATGTGCTCAAAAATTAATTATAATTGAAATTGTAGAATGCATTGGTGGTAGGGAAAAATAATCTCACATCTTTAATCACAGAGCCTTAAAAGTATGATAGAAATACTATTTATTTTATCACCACCCAAAAAGACATCGCAAACCCCAAAGATCTATACACTACCAGCTATGCAATCCTCTGTAATTCTGTCATTCATGAAGATAACCATTGATAGTAGTGTTAATGACAGTGGGTATTCTGCATGATTTGGCCATTAAAATGGCATTATGTAATAAGGACTTATAAATTGAGAAACCTTATGTTTGGAAATCAGGATATATCTAAGATTCAAGAACATTGGTAAAATAAAAGAATAAAATAACCTGAAGCAGGAAAAGTCCCTCCAAAACCTTAGAGATTTACAAGGTTATTCCTTTGGACATGAGACTCTCATATCCATGAAAGTCCCTTAGTAAACCAAATGTCTAGACTTCCAGATACCATCTAAGCAGTCAAACTGGTCATAGGCTAGAGCTGAGAATCAAGAATTTAAAAGCATGGAATTAGGGCCCTCTGAATGAAACAATTGGAAATGGATTGTAAAGCCAGAATTCTTGATTAGGTCTTATACTAGGAACCCTGAATGTTTGAACTTGATGGATTTCTATAATCCTGAACTTATCCTGAATACAATTCAGAAATATATAGTTGTGAAATCCAGAGAAGGATGAGTTTGTAGAAATAGGAATGTCATTTTGGGGAAGGACTAGAAAAGATAGAATGAGACATGATCAGAGGTTGATGAGGGAAATTATCTGAAGAAATGAGATTTTAGAAGAGACAACACTAGGTCAGAGAGGAGCATCAGAGAAGAGAATAAGGGATTGGGGAGAGCCTTTAGAAGAAAGGATATCTGATCCAGGAGAGAACACCAAAGGTCAGGACTGGAATGTCCTCCAATTTTCCATATGCCATAGCCAGGAGGACTCTGAGAAACTTTTATGATCCACTGTGGAATAGGCCTTCAAATGTAAAATATCTTCAATTCCAAGGATTATGTTAAATATGTTCATATTAGAAAAAATATTTTCCAGTTGCAACTAAATAGTGTATAGCATGCTAAGGAATTAGAAGAAAATGTTTAGTTTTAAAAATGTATATGTAGCAAGATTCATGTGTATGGTCATAACGATCCAGTAATAAAATATAAAGAAAATTCCTTTTGGAACACATGATGGTACTGCCTTAGGATCCAAAATATCAGTTCTTGGTAGCCCCTTGGAACACTGAACATCTCAGCTTCCCGGGATTTCAAAAGGATCTCTGTTGCTGGAGTTCTAGACCTGAGGATACACATTTTCCCAGCTAAGGGATCAGTCCTGCCTCTGAAGGTACAGATTTTGTTTGCAAAGCTTATAGAGAGTACTAAATCAGGGATGACTCATGGTAAAAACAAAGTACAGACTTTAAAAAATTCAGGATCATAAGTAGTCTAAGAATATCGAATGCAAGGCCAGAATTGTGTGAGCCTAAAAAGAGAGGGGGATACATATGGAGTCTGGCAATGGACATTTTCAGAAACAGGAGGATTTGACACACAGAGTATCAGGCCTGGGAGTTGCCATGAAGACAAAAATGAGAGAGCTAGCAGGGCCCATAGAAGAGGGGAACTTAGATCAAACAGAGCCCTTGGGGAAGAAAAGGTCAGATCTTGCAGTGTCTTGAAAAACAGGTTATGTATAGGTGGGGTAGGGGGTTCAGAGAACAGAAATCATCTGCTGGGTAAGGAGCCTTCCAGGGGAAAATCTCACAAGGCACAGGGATGTATTTTCATGTATATACTGTGTGGGCTCAAATATTGACTATTTTTTACTTATTTAAAAAATAAGAAATAAGAAGGTAGATTTTTAGTAGATCATTCATTTATTCCAATATATTTTTATTGGGCACTGGTGATGTATAAGAAAAAAAATCAATAATATCAATGACAAAAATAACCCTCTATGTTGAACAACCCTTTGGAAAGTGTTTAGTGAGATTATTGTCGATACTTTGGTTAGCCAAAAAAAAAAAAACCCAAAACCCTCAAACCACAACTGCACACCTACACAAAGGCTTTTTGATATATTTATTTTATTTAGTAAAAACTGCTGTTACTACTACTATTAATAAAAATGAATATCAAGTAATTCTGAATAAGAAGACAAGGTTTCAATATAAAGAACACATTAGAGAGAAGGCCTCTATTTCCAAATCATCATATTGGTGAAACACATGTTCGTTGTAATATTAAGCTAATTAATAAAAAATAATACTTTGACCAAAATTAGTATGAAATGGCTTTAAAACCAAAAAATGTCATTTCTTTGGTGTTTCCTAGAACACTAATGGTTTAAGCAGAAAAAAAAAATAATAGAGAGGGAGAAAGAGAAAATCCACTTAAAAATACTGTAAGTAATGTAAAATACTTAGGAGTCTACCTATCAAGGCAAACCCAAGAACTATAGGAACACAATTACAAAACACTTTTTACATAAATAAAGATTTAATCAACTGGAAAAATATCAATTGGCTCATGAGCCAATATAATAAAAAGAGAATTCTACCTAAACTGATTCACCCATTCATTGCCATATCAATCAAAGTACCAAAAGATTATTTCTTAGTTAGAAAAAATAACAAAATTCATCTGGAAAAACAGAAGGTTCAAAATATCAAGGGAATTAATGAAAAATAAAAACAAAGCAAACTGGTCTAGCAATACCAGATCTCAAACTATATTATAAAGCAATAATCATTAAAACTCTCTGGGACTGGCTAAGAAATAGAGTGGTGAATTAGTAGAATAGATTAGGTACACAAGACACAGTAGTCAATAACCATAGTAACCTAGGGTTTGATTGGGGATAAGAGCTTTTTTCCAGAAACTTCTGGCAAAACTGGAAAACAATAGTATACCAACTAGGCATAGAACAACATTTCACACCATATACCAAGACAAGGTCAAAATGGGTCATGATTTAGACATAAAGATTGGTAGTATAAGCAAATTAAAAGAGCAAGGAATAGCCTAGCTGTCAGATCTAAGGGGAGTAGAAGAATTCATGACCAAACGAAAGATACAGAACATTAGAAATGTAAAAAATTTTGATTATGTGTATGTCATTTAAAAACAAAAAGTTAGTTTTTTTCTTTTGAAACATAAATTCCAATTTAATATTGAGCATTCATTGATGATAGAAAAATTTTAGAATCTGACATCCTTAACCTCAGAGATTTAAGGGTAAGGTGAAAATACAATCAATTTTAAGTCCACCCAAATTAACTTTGCAATCCCAAAATATCTGTATTGAAAACATATGTGATCCTCTGCAAATGCTTCATTGACAAAGATTTTATAACAGTCAATGTTAGGTGTTTGTGGAGCCTTAGAAAAGAAGAGAGATTGAGGAGAGCCTGTACAAGAAGGGATACAGATATCCAGAAGAAAACACCAAGGTTAGGACTGGAGTGTTCTTCAATTTTCTTTATGCCATAGCTGTGAAGACTTGGAGAACCTTCAGGATTTGCTATGTAATGGGCCTCCAAATGCAAAATATCATCATTTCAAGCATTACTTTAAATATATTCTTAGTGTAAAAAAAAATATTTACTAGTACAAGGTACCTAAAGAAAGGAGGAAAAATTAGAGTTTCTAGATGAGATCTGTCATTTATTTCAGTTTATATTATAACCTTCTAAAGTTCAAATCTATCTATCTATCTATCTATCTATCTATCTATCTATATATATATATATATATATATATGTATGTATGTATGTATATTTCACTTCTTCAACTACCCAAGCAACATGACTTGGTGAAAGTACTAGTATTTTGGCAAAAAAATACTCCAAGTATAATATACAAGCTCCAAAAAACAAATGCAATTCTATGAAGATCCTTAAAGACTGATATTGATTGACAATTATTATTCATGTTGAATATAGAGTATTATTCATGATGAATATAGAGTATTTTTAATAACAACAAAAAGAAAGTATATATGTTAATTCTGAAGTCTCAAAAGAGACAGAACATATGTTACCAGGTCAAGGTATGTCTAAATTATTAGGTACAATGTAATAAAATTGCCTTAAAAGCTTTTTTAAAAAGATGGTGTGGCTTTGAAATAAAAAATGTTGGGTCTTGGAATGTCCTTAGCACACTCAATGTGAAAACCCAGGGGCTTTCAGATCTCATTCAATGATGGTTGTTGGGGGTGGCTAAAAATTGACAAACTGAATTTCCTAGTTGAGCATAAGTCCCAACTCTGAATGTCCCACATTAGAGTGTGGATATGGGGGCAAAGTAAAAGCTTGGAACACAAAAGTTCAGATCTTGTAATGGGCTACAAAACCCCCTCTATTATAGCTGAAAATTCTCTGAGAGCATGAATCAGAATCTGCTTAGCTAGGGGCCTTAAAAAGCAAAAATGGCAAGGATTTAATCTTATACATATTGTATCTGAGCCAAAATATTTTCCAGTTCTAGGGAATTTCAAAAATAAAAAGAATGAGATTGTGCCTGGGAGAGCAGTCTCTTCTCACAATTTAATCTATATTCCATAGCAGGGATGTTTTGGAACAAATAGCTCATTCACAGCTACACAGCTAAAAGAGTCTGTTGAAAGTACTGTCTATCTTTTGGCAATGAAAAAACCTCTCCCACACAGAGAGCCCTTGGACACCAAACCAAATGTATTTCCCTATAGGTCCTACTTTCTCCAAGACTGCTAGTAATAGTACTATGAAGGAAAATGAATGAAGAGTGGGTTTGGGTCGAAATAGGGAAGTATGGCATTCTAGGGACTAGGAAGAGACATGGGTTAGTTTTAGAAATAGGAGTAGATGTAAAATTCATGTTTGTGAAAATAATGACCCAATAAAAAAATGAAAAATCCTTATAGAACATAGGAAGGTGTGACCTTGGAATTCAAATTATTAATTCTTACTAACCCCTTAGAACACTGCATATTGGGGCTTCTCAGGAGCTTTCTTAAGACATATGTTGGATTTGTCTTGGAGATTAGAATACAGAATTTCCTAGGTAGGAGATAAGTCCTGCCACACTAAACATCCATATTTTGAGTGACGAGTTTAAAATGAGATGTGGGATGAACATGGACTGTATGAGCTTGAAGGAAATTTGAAATTCAGGATCCTCATCTAGATGACACTGCAGAATCTGGAAAGTCAGAATTGTAAAGGCCTAGAAAGAGAAAGAGAGAGTGAGTGGGACGTATACGGGGGCTAGGAATGGACATTTTCAAAAAAAAATAGGATGTGAGCCCATACACAGAGTGTCAGGCAGGGGAGTTGCCATGGAGACAAAAATGAGAGAGAGCTAGCAGGGGAGCCTCAAAGCAAATAGATACCTTAGGCCAGAAAAAATCAGATCTTGCAATGTCCCAGAAATCAGGTTATGCTATAGGTTCAGAGAAGAGAGATCATCTGCTGGAGGAAGGGGCCACCCAGTGGAAAATCTCACAACTCACAAGTATTTATTTTCATGTATGTACTGTGTGTACCCAAATATTGGCCATTTTTACTAATTTAAAAAAGAAGGCAGATCTTTCATAGGCAATCATTCACATATAATTTTTTATTAAGCATCAGGGATGCTTAATAAGAAATACAAATAAACTAAATAATAAATAAACTAAAAACACAACAAAAAAAACCAAAAGCCCCTCTATCTTCAACCAGAATGTTCAAAGAATTTAGTAAGACTACTGTCAATTTTTTGGCTATCTAGCACCCTCCAACACAACCAAAATCCGTACACAGCTAAGCAAATGCAGTTTCTTATATTTCTTTCTTTAGTAAAGACTGTTCTTTCAATTACTATTAACACAAATGACTATTGAGAAATTTTTGACAAGAAAATATCTTGTGAAGTCTCAAGAATTTATAAAGAAGATGACATCTACTTTAAAATCATTTTATTGGTAAGACCCATGTACATTGTAATCATAATTGAATTAATCAAAAATAATATCTTGACCCACCTGAGTGTGATACGGCTTTAAAACCAAAATTGTCATATTTTCAATGGTACCTAAACCACTAAATGTTGAGGCTTCCAGGAACACTTCATGTGGGAATGATGGAAGCTGATAACAGGGAAACAGAATGTCTGACCCAGGAGTTAAAGCATTGCTCTTGATGTACCAATAGGAAGGGGCAACTGAAGTCAGACTATGTGATTAGGAAGAACACTTAGAACTTTGAACATAAGATAGTGATGAGTATTTCTAATCTACAATATGGAGCTTTTTTAGGCTGTTAAATTTGGAATGTCTGTATTAAGATATACTGGAACAGAAATGGTGGGAGATATAGTGCAGTGGATAGAGCACCAGCCCTGGAGTCAAGAGCTCAAATGTGGCCCGAGACACTTACTAGCTGTGTGACCTTGGGTAAGTCACTTTATCATGTTTGTCTAAAAAAAAAAAAGTTAAAATACTCAGAGGTTGAGAATGCAATTTTATCACAAGAGTGGGATTTTCGTACACAGAATGTCAGGCCTGAGAGTATCCATGGAGAATAGAAGAAAAATAGGAGCACTTGGAATAAGCTATATCAGAGCAAGAAGAGGTCTTAGAACATAAAAGGGCAGACCAGGACTGTCCTAGAACCTTCCATATATCAAACATGGGAGGGCCTTGAAAAGAGAAATCATGAGGTCTGGAAGGGACCTTAGAATGACAAATATCATAAATTCCAGGATTGATAATCATATATTTTCTTGGCTGAAATATTGGCCAGTTTGAAGGAAATTAAGAAACAGGGCAATTTTAGATTTTTCCTAGGATGTCAATCTTTTAATCCAATGAAATTTGTATTACACTTAAAAGAAAATCTCACATCTTTAAACAAAATACAAAAGGATATCATGAAAACATTATTTATTTTTGGACTATCTTCTTCCTGCCCCCCCCCCAAAAAAACCTTAAATAACCTTAAAAATCTGCACATCAAAAAAAAATATTAATTTCATGCCCTTCCTTCTTAGGTAAAGACTGCTATTGATGTTACTAGTCATTCAAATGAATGTAGGGTCTTTTTCCACGCCAAAAAACAAGGTATGATATATAATGAGGACGGATAAAGAACAAAACTTATTTTTCAAAATCAGGATATAAGTAATGTTCCTGTGCATTATAATAATGATGATATCCATTTTTTTTGAAAAATTAAAAACCTTATAGATTAATAGAGGCTATAACCTTAGAACCCACAATGTCAGGACTTGGAAGATACTTAGAATACTGAAAATTTGGTTTTCCACTTGTATTTCAAGAGGCTATTTTGGAGATGGCTGAGAGGTTAGACTATAGAATTTTCTTTCTCAGGCTCAATTCCCCCTTCTGGAGATGCCAATTTTGAATGGAAAATGAAGCCAAAGTCTTAGATCTGGAAAGACACAAAGACATTAGAATATCTGCACTAGAAGGAAAAACTGAATCCAGAATCCTGAAGCACAGGAGGTGTAGAAGCCAGAAATTTAGTGTTGGGATGTCCTAGAAGAGAGAGGAGTTGTTCTGCAAGTGATCAAGGAAATGCTCAGAAGCAGTGTGATTTGAGCACACAGAATGACAGAACTTGGAGTATCCGTGGAGAAGAGAACGAATGAGGTAGGAGCATACTGACAAGGAGGGATATTAGAAAGAGAGGAGATCTCTTAAAATATTCAGAACTTGGAGTGCTCTATAAATCACTGCATGGGATAGCAGGGAGGCCTCTAAGAACATCCATCTTCTGCTCTGGAATTGGCCTAAGAGTGGAAAATCTTACCTATGCTAAGGATTGATTTTCATTTCTACTTTTAAGCCATTGGACAGCAAAGAAATCAAAGCAGTCAATACTGAAAAAAATTAATTCAGGCAGATACTGAAAGAAATTAATTCAGTCAAATACTAAAGGTAAAGTTCGAATACTTGGGCCATATAATGAGAAAACGGGGCTCATTGCTAAAAACTCTGACACTGGGAAAGACTGAAGGCAATCTTGAAGTTGGCAAAGGAAGAGATGGACAGGTAGTGTCATGGAACTAACAAACATAACTTGCGCAGAATGAGAGAGAATTGAAAATGGAAGGGAAGGGCCTGGCATGCTATGAAATATGGGGTCAAGAAGACCTGGACTCCATGGATCAACTGAAGAACAACACATATTCTTAGTGGGCCCAAATACTGGCCATCTCTAATTAATTTAAAGTATAAGATGAAGTTAGGTTTTTCATGTGAAATCATTCATTTATTCCAACATAAATTACACTATTTATTGATGATGCATAGTAGAAATAAAAAAATAAAAAACAAAAAACCCACACGTTGAACTAAACTCCCAAAAGATTTTGGTGAAAGTAGTGTGTATTTTTTGGCTAGCAAAAAAAAATAAAATCCCATAAAACCTGGACACCAGGAGGAGTCCAATTGAATGTATTCCTTTCGTTAATAAACACTGCTATTTCTATTCATATTAAGAGAATTGGATATTCGGCAATTTTGGACAAATAAGCAGATGTTTAGTATAGAGTTTTTTTGGGGAAAAATCTATTTGGAAGTTATATCAATTAAATCAATGTAAATTTTAATATTAATCCAATTAATAAAACTAAAATTAAGAATTTGACAAGTTATCAGCATACGACTTTAGAACCAAAAACGTCATGTGTTTGATATTCCATAGAATGCTGAAGGTTTAGGCTTCCAGGTACTTTCACGTGGGAATGTTGGAAGAAGTTGAGAGGCAAGATATAAAATGTCTGAGCTAGCAATTAAATCCTGCCTCTGAATGTACACATGGGAATGGCAAAGCAAAACCAGAAGAGGTGATCATGGAGGGTACTAGAACCCATACCGTGAGGGTCTTCGAGGGATACTTTGAATCCAGAAACCTGTATGTGATTTGGTTGTGGAATCTATAATGTGTGGTTCAGAGGGACTTGTGTTTGTCCTTTGTTCTCAAAGAGGACCATGACATCATGATGATGACATGACTTGAAATTGACTTTGATTTGAGTGAGAGAGGACTGTGTAAAGTCACCAGCCTCACTTTCTTCTCCTGAGCCATCTAGATTCAGTGGCCTGATATTCATCAAGATGACTAGAGAGGGCCCAGGCTAGAGGGACTAGAAGTAGAAGAGTGGGAGATATTCAGAGACTGAAAATGTAAATTGTCAGAAACAGAAGGGTTTTAGCATATAACATGGTGTAGTCATGGTAAAGAGAAGGAAGGAGGTGGGAGAGCACTTTGAAGAAGGGATGTTGGAGCAGAGTGTCCTGAGACTCCAAAAGGCAGGCTTTGGAATGACCTCCAAATAACTATGTTTGATTTCTAGGTAATCTCTGAGAACAGAAACGATTAGCTCTAAAAGGACCTTAGACTGGAAAATATCATTAATACCGAAGACATACTCTCAGATTCTTACTTGGCCCAAATATGGACCTGTTATAGGTCATTTCAAAAACAAAAAGAATGTCAGTTGCCCTTGTGAGATCAAAACTAAATTCTAATTTAATTTTTAGGATGTGTTGGAGATGCAAAATTAAAAAAAATCAGACATCCTTAACCACAGAGCCTCAAGGATATAGGGAAAATACCATCAACTTTACATCCACCCAAATAGTCTTACAAACCCCTATGTACCGGAAAAACCCATGTAACCCTCTGCTGTTGTTTCATTGATAAAGACAGCTATTGATAGCAGTATGCACGATAATGAATATTTTGTATTTGGGGGCATTACAACTTTGTGTTGTGTAGTGAGGACTTATAAGGGGATAAGACTTCTGTTTGGAAATAAGCATATGGGTAAGATGGAAGTGAGGTGTTAAAATAAATCAATAAATAAAAATTAAGAAAAATACCCAACCTGACCTTAGGAGGGTCCCTCTCTTATATATAAAATACCAGCAGGGAGTAGAATACCTCTTTTTCTGATTTCAGGGAATTATGCCTGTTTGCTCTTTCTCCCCAATTTAGAAATTCCCTAATCTTTTCTCCAATTCAAAATCAAATTACCTATTTTTTTAATGCTGCTTAAAGGTTTTCTTAAAATTAATTGGATTTTAAAATTGTTTTTGTGCCTAAAAATCTGTGTCCCCCCCACCCTGTATTCTGGGTCCATTTAGATGAATATTTCTAATCCAGAATCTGGAGCCTTTTTAAACTGTAAAATTTGGAATATCAGTATTGAGAGTCATTAGGATGGAGAAAGTGGGAGATGTGGTACAACTAGCTGGCACAGGAGATAGAGCATCTGCCATGGAGTGAGGAGGACACAAGTTCAAAACCAAACTCAAACTCATCTTTTTGGAGTCCTGATTTTGCATGGAAAGTGAAGCCAAAGAATTACGTAAGAGAAGAGACATAAAACTTAGGATATCTGAGCTAGAAGGAAATATTGAAACTAGAATCCTGAAATAGTTGAGATACAGCAGCTGAAAAGTCAGCATTAGGACATTTCAGATGGGAGAAAGAAAGGAGTTGTTCTGGGGCTGATAAAGGAAATGTTCAGAAGCAGGAGAGTTTGAGCATACAGAATGACTGGACTTGGAGGAACCATGGAGAAGAGAATGAGACAGGAAGGAGAACATTGAGGAGGAATATCAGAGAATGAGGAGCTCCCATAGAAAACAAAAGGTCAGAATTTAGAGTGTCCTAGAAAACACTGTATGTAATAGCTGGGAGGACTCTAAGGAGATCAATATACTGCTCTGGAATGGGCCTGAGAGTAGAAAATTACATCCCTGCTAAGAATTCTTTTTCACCTCTAGCATTAGTCCATTGGACGGCAAGGAAATCCAATGAGTCAATACCAAAAGTTTAATTCAGCCTATTCACTGGAAGGTCAAAACTGAAGTTGAAATTTCAATACTTTGACTACGTAATGAGAAAAAGGGTCTCACTGGAAAAGACCCTGATATTGGGAAGAGCTGAAGGCAAAAGCAAAAGTAGATGGCAGAGGAAGAGATGGATAGATAGCGTGATGGAAACAATGAATATAACTTGGAAAGACTTCGAGAAAATATAGGTGATAAAAGGGAAGTACCTGACCTTTTATGGTTCAGAGGTCACAAAATGTTGGACACAACTGAATGACTGAACAGCAACTAATTTTCTTATTGGGACCAAATATTTGATATTCCTATTAATTTTAAAAAGAGAAGGCAGATTTTTCACATAAGATCATTTGTCTATTCTGATATAAATTATATTATACATTGGTGATGCTTCATAGAAACAAAAAGCAAAAAATGTTTTTAAAAAATCTCAAACAAGAGACCAGACTGAAGCAGACCTCAGGGCACTGAATGATGGGCATCTGCCAAGGTTTCCTGATTTCTCAACCCACAAATGCCAGACAGCTTCAAAGATCAGTGAGAAAGCTTTTTCACCTGGGTGAGAGGGGAGCATGGTCTGGCCCCAGTTCCAGCCCCAGGGCAGCGGCAGTCACTGCCACAGCAGCTGCAGCTTCTAGAGTTCTTGGCCTAGTGGATCTCAATTCTGAGTGATGATCCTGAGGTGAGGAGGAGTGTTGATGTGGTGGAGCTGGTGGCAGCTGTGGAGAGGGAATCCTACCCGCAGTTCCAGGGCAGAAAAGAGTGTTTGTGGTTGCTCACAGACCAGAGAGCAGGGCAGGAGAGGAGTAAACACCTCTCCCTCGATTATACCATTGATCTTAGGAAGGTGTTCCTTTACATATGAGAATATTCAATCTGTCAAGGTCCTTAGAGAACTGAATGTTTGGGCTTCCAAGTATCCAGGTATAGTGGGCAAGTTGGTGGTAGGCTAGAGTTTGGAACACACTATTTCCCAGCATGAAAATAAGTCCCACCTTTGAATAGAACAATTAGAATGGATTTTGAAGCCAGAATACTTGGTACTTAGAATGAAAAATATTATAAAAGACAAATATATATATACATACACATATTTTATACACACAGGCATATATATACATGTATATATACATATGTGTATGTGTGTATATATATATATATGTATATATATATGTATATATGAAAAGTGACCCAAAATACGGCCCATTTCTTGGGAATTTCAAAGGAGGGAGGTTTTGCCTAGGCAATCAATCCTTTCTCTCAATTGACTGTATACACCACCATATGGTTGCTTTGAAACAAATCACCCGCTAACAATGCTAAAAAAAACTAAAAAACTAAAAAAACTAAAAACCTAAAAGAGTGAGTTGAAAGTATTACCTATTTTTTGGCAAACCAAAAAAACCACCATAAAACTGAAAATACTTGGACACCAGAAATAAAATGTAATTGCCTGTAGATCCTACTCTGTTCAAGATAGTTATGTATATTACTATTAAGGAAAAGAAATGCAGACTATGTTTGTGCAATAATGTGATGGTTAAGGATGTAGAAGAGACATGTTAGTTCCAGAAATGCACGTGGATTGTCATAGTTATTCAAACAATAAAGAAAAATCCTTATAGATTATAAGAGGTTATGGTCTTAGAGTCCAAAATATCAGTTTCCTTGTAAAACTAAATATTGGGGTATTCCAGGTCATTTTCAGGATATATGTTGAGGGGTCCCGGAGTTGAGATTAAAGATTTTCCTAACTAGGGAATAATTCCAGTCTCTGAATGTCAAGATTTTAAGTGAAAGGTAGAGAACTACTATTAGATGAGGGATGGCTCATGGAACATAGAATGGATGAACTTGAAGGAAATTTGTAATTCAGGATCATCA
>JAQQSK010006285.1:0-14507 GCA_028658325.1 Potorous gilbertii
ATATACTGGTTGCCTAGAAATATTCCTTATGATGCTTAAAGCTCTGTAAAAGATAACAACTTCACGAAAGAATATGATAATGTTAAGACACAATAGTATCTAAGTAATCTATTTATATCTTGGAGACAGTAAAACATAATGGACTTCGAGTCCTGAGACATAATTTTTTAAATTTTGATTCAGAAATTGATTAATAGTATAAAGTAAAAATGCTTAAAAGTGTTCTCAGCCTCTGTTTCCACAATGATGTACGCAAAATTTCCAATAATCCTTCACAGCTAATGTTAATGAGGGACATTATATAGAAACCTTAAGACACTAAAGAAAAGTAAACTATTATTTATTATATATATAAATATTTTATGTGCCATTTATTTGTCATCATTAATAATTTTCTCACCTTTGACTACATTCATCTATTTCCCTTTTATAATTACTTAATATTTTTGTTTCCCCCTAAAGACCTGGATATTTTCAGCTGTAGGAAATATTATACGAGAGAATAAGCATTTTATTTAAGTGTATTGACGTTGATACTAATTATATAACAATTTTTAATTTTGCACTTCATCTGACTCAAGAAGTACTAAGGATCTTCACAATATTGTGAGATAGGTCTTAATTAGAAATATTGCAGAGTGTATTTGTGTTCTAGTTGAGAATGGAGAAATGATATGTGGGATCCTTGACAAATCTTATAATATTTGTTATTTGTGTACTAACATTGTAAATGGATATCAGTGTTCCTTGTTACAAATCCATATAGAGTCATACTTGGCCAATACATAAGTTATGTAATGAATTTTCATTTTCCAACATACTTAAATCTTTTACATTTCTCTAAGTCCTGGGGATGAGTTATGATGTACATTGTTTTCAATTAGTGCTTCTTATATTTACTTATTACTTATATTCTTGCAGATTTTGCTACTGGCCATTGTTTGGATTAACAGTGAAAAATGGGAATTATATCACTGAATTTATTCTTTTAGGACGTTCTCAGAATAATGATGTTCAGATTCTGTGTTTTGTCCTGGTCTCATTCTGTTATGTGGCTTTTCTAATGGGAAATTTGATAATAATGACAGTCATCTTGGGCAGTCAGCTCTTTGACCAACCCATGCACTATTTTTTAACTTACTTGTGCCTCATAAATGTTTGTTACACCTGCACAGTAACACCAAAGATTATCAGTGACTTGCTGGTTGAAAGGAAAAGGATTTCCTACAACAACTGCTTGATCCATGTTTTTACAGTGCCTTTGTTCAGGGCAATGGAAATCTTTGTTCTTACAGGAATGGCCTACGACTAATATGTGGCCATCTGCAAACCTCTTCATTAGCAGGTGATCATGAGCAGGCAGAGGTGCAATATGATGGTCTTATCTGCCTTTGCTTGGGCAATTCTGTATTCATTTTCTCAGATTGTGACCCCAATGAGATAAATCATTATTTCTATGGTGTCATATCCCCTATTGGAACTTGCCTGCACTGATACTAAAAGGGGTGGGGCTTTTAGTGATTGTAAGTTCAGGGAAGGTTGCCTTGATGGTTTTCACAATTGTGATGGATTCACACAGCATGATATTATACACTGTCCATGGGCACTCTTTTGAGAGCCGCAGGAAAGCTCTTTCTACACGTGGTTCCCACATCATTGTTGTGATTTTATTCTTTGTTCCTTTACTCTTCATTTATATTAGACCAGTCACCACATTTAGGGAAGATAAAGTGTTTTCCCTTTCTTACACCATCATAGCTCCCGTGCTTAATCATTTTATCTACACTCTGAAAAATAAAGACACGAAAAATGCAGTGACGAGTGCGTGGAGCAGAAACAAGGTTTTAAGAAGAAAGCTCGTTTTCTGAAAAAAAAAAGATGCTTCTCACCAGATTTTCATGGTTCAAAGAAATTGAAAATTCAATGCTTATTTAATTCGTGTATGAAGTTAGTAGGATTTAAAGTAAGAAAAGCCTAGTGAACCATGTAGTTAATACAAACTACTTTTTTGTTAAATGGAAAAAAATGGCAGAAAAAGACTAGAAAGACCAAACAGTACCATAACAGATAATAGGTCAACAAGATGTTTGTTCACAAATATGTAGGTAGAGGAATAGTAAACTTTTTAAATTCCAATGAAAAGTATATATTTTGAAAACTATTTCCATTGGTAAGCTCTTTTCTCCCTTCTTCCACACTATTATATAAATATAAATCAACCGGGTTTCTTTTGAGATCTGTTTGAAACAACTTACCATCCTTTAATTTAAATACTGCAGAGAAAAGTGAGACAAAGAGTAAGCCTTACCCTTGAGGTTTTACCTAGTCTAACTTAAGGGAAGGAGGAACGGAGAGGGGAAGGGAATTTTGGACAGCAGTCAGCAGAGTACAGGGGACAAAAAAAGAGAAGAAATGAGAGGAAAAGTGAAGGGAAAGGCAGAAAATGAGATAAGGAAAAGAAAAAAGCAAGGAAGAAAAGGAATAAAGAAGGAAAAGATGGAAGGAGGAAGAAAAGAGAAAAAAGAGTGAGAAAAAGTGCTTTGAAAAGGAAGAAGAAATAACGTTCATGGAATTTTTACATCTGTCTTCTAATTTGATGAATAGTGTACTGGTCTTGGAGTCAGGGAGAAATAGATTAATATTTCCATTTTATTTGTTTTTCCCAGTGGAATCTTTGCTTATTTCAGAAAACGAAATTGTCTGTCAGGTGAACCCTTTGTATTTTACCTTGCTTCTGTGCGTTAATAAAATTATAGTAATATAGTTTCAAAGTTCCACAACTTACAATCAGAAAGGCAGATGAAGTGTTGAATTGAGAATCAAATACACCTGGGTTTGAACGCCATCTCTGACATTAAATAGAAATGTAATCACAGAAAAATTGATGACCCTTTCTGTGGCTTAGCTTTGTCGTCTTTAAAAATAGAGTGTAAATGCTTCAGCAGGCATTTTTAAGGTTTGAAAGAGATTATGTATGGAAATCACCATGTAAATACATTTTTTTTAAATCTAAGGAGGTGTATTTTTATGTCTTTCAAATTAGATTCCGTAAAGTCACAAAAGGCAAACCATGAATATAAAAGTATAATTAAACATCTCAGTGATCCAGCTATTTGGACAGAGTTCCGAATGGCAGAACGTAAACAATGTTCTAGAGTTTCCTTGTAGCTGAATGCTCATCTCATCTCATTGTACTGTACCCAGTATAGACTTAAGGTATGCTTATTGAATCATAATGAACTGTATAGTGTTTTGAAGTTCAACTAATAAAATGAAATAAGTAATGGGAAAATCAATTTTGTTTCCATTTCGTTTCCTTAATGTGTGTTTGTATACCTATCAGTTAACTTCGTTCCTAACTCACAGTGGGGAAATGCTTACTAAATATTTGGTGAGTTCATATAATTTGAATGGAAATATATTGAATAATTTGAAGCAGGTATTGAGTTTGATCATTTTTGCAATGACCGGTAACACACGTGAATATGACTTAGAAGATGTAAATTTTGAGAGGAATAAGACAACAATAAGAACCATAAATAGTCTGATAATTGCAGTGAACTATGCCCAGAGAAAGCTAGGAAATATTTTAAAAACAAGCTGACAGGAAAAACAAAATCTGCTTATACACACACATCCATACGTAAGAGTGTGTGTGTGTATTTGTGTGTGAGTGTGTGTTTTCAACAAGCAGAATTTTAGGAAGGAATTCAGTCTTAGGCAGAAGTTGAATAACGCAATTCAGTTGTTTCAATTGTGTCTATTTTTGTGTAACCCCATTTGAAATTTGTTGTCAGAGATAATGGAGTAGTTTCCCATTTTCTTCTCCAGTTCATTTGACAAAAGAAAAAAACAAATGAGGAAAATGGGTGTAAGGGAGTTGCTAAGGGTCACCTAAGATGTCAGATTTGAACTCCAGAAGATGAGTCTTCCTGAATCTAGTCCCAATACCCTATCGAATATACTAACTAGCTCTCCTGAATAATATACTACTACTGCTACCGATGATGATGGTGATGATGATGATGCATGAATAAGACATTGCACCAAGAAATAATTTTATTAAAGAACAAATTATAATAATGTAATATATTGCACTTTTAGAATGCATTTGACACAATTCCCAGGGGAAAATTTATATTTCAAAATTTATAAATTAAAAGAAAGAATGAAGCTATCTGTGATTGAGGGGGCCAAATTTTAAAAATGCTAGGAATGGAGGAAATAAGAATAGCATAAAATGAAAAACATAATCAAAAAGTCAATCTAAAGAGAGAGCACAGAATATTTGAAAGAATATAAAATAAGTTCTTTTAAAATAGTTATCAAATAAAACTAAAATTTAACATTTTTAAAGTAAAAGATAAAGATGTAATTTGATTTTTAAAAGGGAACAAAGCTTAATTGTTCAGTTAAAAGTGAAAAAGAACTCACATGCATACAAACTATATTCGTATACATACACACATATATACATACATATACACACATATGTGTTTCCTTTGGAGAGGTAAAAGGAAAACCATTACAGTGTGTTACTGAAAAGGAAGAATGAGATGATATCTAGTAGAAAGGAGTGATAAACATCAGAAGCCACAAAAGACTCAAGAATAATAAGAATTAAAAAAGAAGTACATCACACTTGGTTGATTCAGAGATTATCAGTTTCTTAGAAGAGAATCAGCAAAGCTGTAAGGCAAAAAATATCAGAATGTGCTGAGAACGTGCCTATTCAGGAAGAAAAGACAGTGATGAAGAAGTACAGCAGTGAGAATAGGAATAGTAGCCAGGAAAAACGAAGGTTTCAGGTAAATTTTTGATTTTTTGCTTGTACATCAGATTGTTCTTTTTAAGATACATACTATATATATAGATATAGATATATAGATATAGATATAGATATAGATATAGATATAGATATAGATATAGATAGATAGATAGATATAGATATAGATATAGATATATACATGTATGTATGTATGTTTTAATGGATATGTATACATATAATAAATATGTATCCTAAAAAGAACAATTCAATACAATTTTTAGTATTCACTTTTATAAGATTGTAAGTTCTCTATTTTTCCCTTTCTTGATTCGCTCCTCCCCAAAATATAGGCTATACACATATGATCGTATTAAATGTATTTCCACGTTAGTAACATTGTGAAAGAAGAGTCAGATCAAAAAAGGAAAAAATCATGAGAAAGAAAGAAAACATTAAAAAAAGGAGAGAAAATAGCATACTTCAACCTGCTTTCAGACTGCATAGTTTTTTCTCTATATGTCAAGAATGTTTTCCATCATGAGTCTTAGAATTGTCCTAGATCACTGCATTGCTGAGAAGATGTAAGTCTAATAAAGTCAGTCATTGCATAATGCTGATGGTACTGTGTACAATGTTCTCCTAGTCCTGCTCACTAGTCCTGCATCATTTCATGTAAGCCTTTCTAGTTTTTTTCTAAAGTCTGCCTGCTCATCAGTTCTTATGGAACAATAGAATTCACTGTATTGCAACACTACAACTTGTTCAGCCATTCCCCAATTGATAGGCACCCCCTCATTTTCCTATTCTTTGCCACCACAAAAAGAGACTCTCTAGATATTTTTGTATATTTGGATTTCCCCCAGTCCCTTTTTATGATTTCTTTTGGATACAGACTTCATAGAATCAAAGGGAATGCAGAGTTTTGTAGACCTATAGGCATAGTTCTAAATGCTCTCCAGAATGGTCGAATCAATTCACAACTCCAACCAAGAATGCATTAATGTTCCACTTTTGTGACGTCTTCTCCAATATTTGCCATTTTTCGTTTTGCCATGCAAGCTAATCTGATGTGGTACCTCATAGATATTTTGATTTGCATTTCTTTAATCAATACTGATTTAGAGCATTTTTTCATATAGCTATAATTACCTTTAATTTCTTCCTTTGTAAACTGCCTATTCATATCCTTTGGCCATTTATAGAATTACTCCAAAGCAAATTTGTAGACAAAGTTCCAGGATGCAGTAGAGAACCTAATTTAGAAGATCCATGGGAGGGGGATTATGACTGCTAGAAATAGGTCTTGAGTGACTCAGGAACAAATCAGATTAATAATCTGGAAGCAGAATTATTTTTTAATGAGCAAGAAGAATATCTTTTTAGAGTATAAAAGGAAGGAATTGAGAAAAGGGGACTGATGGTGCTGAGAAGCTTTGAGAATTAGAGGAAAGGAAATCAATTAACTTCTATGAGTGCCTTCAATCTTCACTGCAAAGTAGAAGGTTAAGTAAGGATACTGACAGTGTGAAGTAGTGAGCTACACTAGAGAAAAGAGATGAGTAAGAGGTGGTAATGGAAAAAATTCAAGGAGTTGGAGAAGTTTTATAGAATCTCTATCATCTGAACTTCCTGGACTCATTTCTCATCCATCTTTGCTATATGAAAGTGTATATTTTAACATTCTCTGGGAAAACTCCATAGATTTGAATCAGGAACAGCGTTTTGATTAGGATTCAGTGACTCTGAGAAATGGGAGGTAATATTGATTCTCTTACTCTTCATCTATTTAATTACATGAGTCACTTGATTATTGGATTGTACAAATTTTTAGATACATAAATTCCTTAATCAGCACTTGAAATCATACACCAATCATGATTTCTTCCCCACAATATACTACCTTTGTTCTACCCTAACATTAGTAGGGGATGAATTGGAATCAGAAGAAAGACTAAATATCATGATAATTAGAAGTTAATTGGTTTCAAAATAAAAAATTCTTGCTTTTGTGTTCAGTAATGGCTGGCTCCTCATGACCCAATTTGGGTTTTCTTGGTAAAGATATTTGAATGTTTTGCTATTTCCTTCTCCATTTCATTTTATAGATGAGGAAACTGAAGTAAATAAGGGTAAATGATATGCCCAGGTTCACACAACTAATAAATGTCTGAAGCCAGATTTGAACTCACCTCTTCTTATACTCCATGCTTGGTGTTCTATCCCCACACTAGCTAACCTAAAGGACTATGTATATAATTACTAATCAAATCAGTGCATGCTTCTGTCTTTAGTATAAATTAATGCAACCCAAATACAATATATTATTGAAAAGAAAAGAAATCAGGGCATTTAGGTAGTGTAGTGAATATAGTGGTGGGCCTGGAATCAGGAAAACTCATTTATCTTCTTGAGTTCAAATCTGGCTTCAGTAACTTATCAGCTGTGGGACCCTGGGCAAGTCACTTCACCCTGTTTATCTTAAGTTTCCTCATCTGAAAACTGAGTTGAAGAAGGAATTGGCAAACCACTCCATTTTCTTTGCAAGAAAAAAAACAAAGAACAAAAACATAAACATAAAATGAGGTCAGAAAATTTTAGACATGACTGAAATGACTAAACAACAACAACGACTTTTTTTCTAAAATGCAGTTGTTTTTCAGGTCCTGTGCAAATAAAGTCTAAAATATTTTTATAAATAATTCTATGCTTGCTCACCAGTCATGTTTACTTGAAAATTAGGACTTTCAAGCCTTTGAATTCTTTCAGTTTTAGAACGGATAATAACAAATATAAAATTATGGAGATGATGTGGGAAAAGCAGCCAGGCTATGAGTAAGGGGATTTGGTATCCTTACAACATCAGTAAATACTGAAGAAATGAGGCCTTCAAAATTTTGTTCTTTCATAGCACAAAATTCCTGGATCTGAGAGCTCACTGATGTTAATTGTCCTCCTCCTTAGATTATATAATTAGAGACAGAATGAAACTCAAAAATTACTTTATGCCTTTGATGAGAGCTTAGGGAAGTTAAGTGACTTAGTCAAAATCACACAGAGTAACTTCCACAATAACAGACTTAAAATTTTGCAACAGTTACTGTTAATAGCCTTCCACAAATATTCAATAGAGTATACACTCAACTAACGTGATGATTTTGAGCTCTTCTAATATTTCTTGGGTACTTGGTTTGTCCTCAGGTTGTCTCCCTGTTATCCTGTGTTTTTATTATCTAAGCTTTCTGTCCCTATATCAAAAAAAATCATACAGTAACAAAATTTTACAGTTTAAAATAACAGGTTCAGTATAAAGAAATCTAGAGGAGTCAATAATAATTTTTAAAAAGGAAAAGAAAAGCATCAACAAACAAAAATTTATCTTTCACATGGACAAGACCAGGGATATGTGTCCTTGGACACTTCAGGTATTCGTGGTTGGTCTGTTTGGGTCTTCCTCTCTTAAGGGAAGTTCTACTACTCAAAGTCATTTTCACAAAAGGGAAATTTGTAGTCAACTAATATAACCAAACTAACGCAAACCTTTAAAAATAATCAGACGATCAAAACAAATAAGTTAAAGAAATTTAAAAATACTGAACACATGAATTAATGAGGAATGTTGTAATAAAACTAATGTCATTTACTAGTGTTTATTTGAAGATTTCCGGCGAAAAGTATTCCACGACTGCTAAGTGAGGTCATTCAAACCTAGAATGGCTTGAATTCTGATGCTTTTCCTCAAGTGAAGCCAAAATGTGCCCATTTCCTCCCCTTCCATTTTTACCATCTCAAGAAAATTATGTTGAATCATTGTCCCATGTGGCAGCCTTACCTATACTCATACACAGTTATAACTTACCCTAAACTTCTCCTTTTCATTAGGATAAACATAATTCTTTTAACGAATTATTGATGAACTTGTTCTATATCTCTTTTTGTACCTATCACATGGTAGCCATGATAGTTACCTGTACCTGATGTGGATACAAACAGTGCCGTAAGAGTTAAAAATAATATTAAGGATTGTGAAGCCCCAAGTTCATTTTCTAACCTGAAGGTATCCTAAATCCTTCCCTTACTACAAATCTTCCCCTCATCCTGGACCATGAAATTCCTTGTCCCTACTCCTCATCCTGAGGAATTGGACTTCCTTATCTCCCTTATCTTGTGTCATTCATAGTCCCTGTTCTGTGTCTTTATCTTGCAAGACTTACCCTAGATCTCCAACGCCCCCCAAGGAAACTCCAAAATCATCCTGTATAAGTTTGATCCTTTCCCTATATCACTGCCTTTGTTTAGCTTCTTGCTAAATCTGAGGCCCACTGCTTTTGCATAAATAAAGCTCCCAATGGCTACAGAGAAGGTCTAAGTGAATTCATTCACATTTGGAGTAGTTTTCCCTCTCTCTCTTCAACACACCTCTTGAGTCATCATGTAGCATAAAGGATCCTAAGGAAGCCTGCTTTGCTCTGCATGCCACTTAATGTTACAGGCTATTCTGGGGTAAAAAAAAAAATCCAGCTTTGTGTCTCACCATCTCCAAGATGCAATTGTTACACTCCTCTTGTCTCTGTTAACTTCTATAAAAATAATTAAAAACCAAAACAACAAACAAACAAAAAAACTTTCTTGTTACCCTTAGCTGCCTTATTAAATATTTCAATTTTGTCACCTGCTGTGGAAGAAAAGATTTAGTCCTGAGATTTCCTGATTTACGACCTTATCCCGCATAGACATTTCAAGATGAGAATGAAACATTTTGATTTATACATGTCAAGCACTGAGTAGTGTCCTTTGTATAAGTGATGGATGTTTGTATATATGTATGCCCATGTGTATGTATGTATATATCTGTGTGTTGGTGTGCGTATACACAAAAAAATGAAAGAAAATATTGAGAACTCTGATAAAGAGTCTTTAGACAAAGGGACAGTTAACACAGAACAACTAAGTGCTGCAGTAAATAGAATAAAGTCAGAAATAGCCTGAAGTCAGAAACAGTCATCTTCTTGAGTTTAAATTTTGTTTAAGATACTGCCAAGAAAAGTCCAAATAAGGTCGCAAAGAGTCAAATTCAGCTGAACATCAGCTGGATAAGATAGTTAAACAATAGACGGTCTAGGTCATTGAAATCAGACAGTGATAGAAGAAAGAAGAGTACGGAAGCCGAGATGAAAGTCCAAAATATAAATCTGTTCATTCTTCATAAACAGCTTCCACAATATTAAACCAAAATAAGTTAACAGTAGGATTCTTAGGGTGTGAAAATTACCCAAACCAACCACCAGGAGCTCTAAGTCAAATTAAATGCTGTTATATATCTTTGTAAAAAAGAAAAATCTCTTTTACATTTTATACCACCAACACTATTTATAAAAATGGAGGCTTTTTCCTACTGTGAACTCTCATATCGCCTAATTCTTTGCCCTTTTTAAAGCTTTATAAAATAATTATTTGGAGGGAGAGCTCAGTATCAGTAAGCACTCCAGCATTTACGGGGTGCCCTGTTACCACAGGTTCTTTTTGTGCTTCTCTGAATGGAAAAGCAACCTTTCAGGGGTTAACAATCACTCAATCAAGCACAGATATGAGAGAAAATAAAAATCAAAATTTCAAAGAAAATACAACGAAATCAAAAGTCAATAAACAAGCTTCCAAAACTGTCTTGACCGTTACATTCATACCCAGTTATCAAGGAAACAATTACTTCCGGATATTGGTGGGGAAGTGTAGGGTGTAGAGTAACCCCAGCTCCTTAGCCACTTCCCAGAACCTTTCTGGCCAAAGAAACACTTCCAGTCAGTAATCCCCGAAGTAAAACCTCACGCTCTTAGTATTTATATACTTCTCATAGTCAGAGAACATAAACCTCAGACCCAGTGCTTCAACAGAAAAAAACAAAAGGTACTTGGGACCCTCCTACAAAACAACTCCCGTAATCCAAATTTCCTCAATGGGCAGACCCATCAATGCGTGGTAAAGACATTTTCTAATCACATTGTTCAATCACAAGCACTATAGTAAAGCAAAAACAGCAAAAGATCTTAATTTGATTGTCACCAGAAACTCTCAAGCTCATTCAAGGGAATCTAAGGAAGATTGGATTTAGGGAACCTTGGCTCTAGTCATGATACTTCCCCTTTGAAGCTCTCTTATAGTAACAAAGTCCTTTCAAACTTTTGGGGCTTAATCTCTTTATATGTAACATTTTGGTTGAAGGACAGGGGAAATGAGATTGAGCTAGATCATCTCTAAAGCTCTTTCTACCTTTAGATGTCATTGCATGACAAGGTTGGAGTGTTGTTGTGTAGATTGTTGTGTCATTCTGCCACCTAGTGGATCTACACTGTCATTGCTACATTGCACTCCATATTGCCGAAGGAGGAGTGGGTGTGAAAATATTTAAACCCACACCTCTCAGCTGATAGTCCTAGAGCTAAAAAAGAGTAGACAAAGTGGCCATTTCCTTTAGCAAAGCTTGAAATAAATCTAAAGGGCAGAAGAATATTATTCAATGTGTGAAAACTAAATTGGTGTTCATAGTTCTTTCTATAGGAAAAAATCTCTGAAAGGAAATGGTATGTAAAGTCCTTGTATCTGGTCTACAAAGACACAGACATATTTATTTGGAGTTTCAGTATGTGGTGTTAGTATAAATCAAGCACAGACAGATTTGCAAGCATTAGATTAATGCCCACATAGTTTTCCAATTTAGTCAGATTAACTTAGTCCCAAAGAAAACTTGTCTAGATGTCAGAAAAAATTTTTGCTATTGAACCCTCATTTTCCTCATCTGACAAATGACTATAGGTATACCTGCAGTTTTGTTATTAGGTGGCTCTAACTGATTAAGTTCTACACTCTCATGACTTCAAATCTGCTTTTTTCTAGCTTCTAATTACTGGTCTTAGTTTTGTTTTGTTTTTTAGTGTTTCATTTTTAACAGAGTTTATAACAGATAAAACAATTCAAACTTTTGGTCAAGTGATATTTCTTTTTAAAGCATTTACAATATGGACCACAAAAGAATTTTGTTTAGACATTAACCAACTGAAACGTAAATAATATTTATGTTGCTAACTTCACAAGCTCTTGACCTAATTGTCTCCACAATATTACTAAGAATTAAAGAACCCTAACTTATTGTTGTTGGTTTAAAGTCTTATGCCTAATAGCTTAATTTTAGACCTAATTTCGGTTATTCCCCTACGAATAATCTATAATTTAATAGATTTATAACCTTTTCACTACAGGAAATTGCTACCAAGAGTAGGGACATTGCAGGGAAACAATATCTCTCCAACTTCATGTCAATTCCAGGCAGGAGTAAATAGTAAACTTACATTCAGTCAGTCTTAAAGTCTTCCAGGTGTCAGTGGGGAAATTGAGTCAGGGGAATCCTACCTCAACCCAGGTTGAACAGTCACTCTCCCATCCTTCCCATGATATCACCTTTTGCAGTTCATACCAGAATCTCACCGGCTTAGTGGCATCATGGATTGGAAGCTCAGATCGCCTTTCTTGCTACACATACCTGGAGTTAGACTCAGAAGAACATTCCCTCTGCACCTTAAAATGGCAAGTTCCAATAACCAGGTTTCAAATATGATTATAATTTCACTTTGCTTGAGGAACATACTTTGAGGCATGTCTGAAGTGGCTTACACGCCTTTCTAAATAGCAATCATAAAATCAAATTTACAATTAAAACTTCAACTTTTCCATCAATGCCAGTTTTTGCCCGAGGTTACCTTCCTCTAGGAAATTTAGACTAAAATTCTTTTCCCCAAATTAAAGATGTCATTTATTTATTCTCAGTAATTGATTCAATAAATCTTTTAATACTAATTGATTTTACTTCACCTTGTAACATTTCCAATTTTTATCCCCATCCCTCCACTCCCCCCTTCCTAATACCTTGCATTTTGATTATTCTTTCCCTCAGTGTTCGCTCCCTTCTATCACACCCCACTCTTCCCTTATCCCCTCCTCTCTTTTCTTGTAGGGCAAGATAAATTTCTATATCCCATTTCCTGTATTTCTTATTTCCCAATTATATGCAATAAAAATTCTAAACATTCGTTGCTAATACTTTGAATTACAACTTTTCTCTCTCCCTCCCTCACTACCCAGTCCCACGGAGAAGGCAGGCATTCAATGCAGATTAAATATGTGCTGTTTTACAAAAGACTTCCATAGTAATCATATTGTGTAATACTAATTATATTGCCCTCTGTCCTACTCTGTCCCCCTTTATTCCCCCCTACAATTGGCCTTGTCCCTTCCTGAAAGTGTTTATTTCTAGTAACTCCCTTCTCCCACTTGCCCTGCCTTTTATGATTCCCCTCACACCACCTGTCGCCTCCTCCCCTATTTTCCTGTGGTGTGATATAAATTTTCATATCAGTGTTAGTGAGCATGTTATTCCCTCCTTCAGTCACGTGTGGAGAGAGTAGCTTCATTTCCCCCTATCCCCTTCTCCCTTTTCTCCTCCATTGAACAAGATTTTTCTTATCTCTTTTATGAGTTATAGCTTGCCCCATTCCATTTATCTCTTTCTCTTCCTGGTATTTTTCTCCCTCATCCCTTAATTTTCATTTTATTTTATTTTTTGTGTGGATATCATCTCTTCTGATTTAACACACCCTGCACTCTCTGTCTATGTGTGTGTGTGTGTGTGTGTGTGTATGTATGTATGTACAGTCTCTCCATCTACCCAGACACTGAGAAAATATTAAAGAGTTATAAATATTTTATTTCCATGTAGTGATGTAAAAAGTTCGTCTGCAGAAAATATTTTTATGATTTTTCTTTCCTATTTACCTTTTCATGCTTCTCTTTATTCTTGTATCGTGAAGTCAAATTTTCTGTACCAATCTGGGCTTTTCCTCAGTATGAATGATTGAAAGTCCTCTATATCATTGAATGACCATTTGTTTCCTTGAAGTATTATAATCAGATTTGCTGGGTAAGGGGTTCTTGGTTTCAATTACAGTTCCGTTGACCTCTGGAATATCCCGTTCCAAGTCCTTTGATCTCTTAAGGTTGAAACTTCCAGATCCTGTGTTACCCTAAGAGTATTTTCACGATACTCAAATTGTATCTTTCTAGCTGCTTGCAGTATTTTCTCCTTGACCTGGGAACTCAGAAATTTTGCCACAATAGTCCTAGGAGTTTCTCTGTTCCGGTCTCTCTAAGAAGGTGATCTGTGGATTCTTTCAGTGTTTAGTTTGCCCTCAGGTTCTAGAATATTAGGGCAGTTTTCCTTGATAATTTTGTGGAAGCAAATGTCTAGGCTCTTTTTTTTGATCATGGCTTTCAAGTAGTTCCATTGTTTTTAAATGGTTTCTCCTGGGTCTATTTTTCAGGTCAGTTATTTTTACAATGAAATATTTGACATTATCTTCTATTTTTTCAAACTTTCGATTTTGTTTTTTAATTGCTTGGTTTATCTCATAGTCATTCATTTCCCTTAACTCAATTCTCTCGTTCAATGAACTGTTTTGTTCAGTGAGCTTTGGAACCTTCTCCTCCATTTGGCTAATTCTGCTTTTCAAAGCCACCTTCTCCTCCTTGATTTTTTAACCTCTTTTTCCAATTGAGTTCGCCTTTTTTTTTAAAGCTATTATTTTCCTCAGCATTTTTTTGGTTCTCCTTTAGTAAACTGCTAACTTGTTTTTTAAGGTCTTCTATTGCCAGAGCCTAATTTAAGTTCCCTTTGGAGGCCCTGGAGGTAGAAGCC
>JAQQSK010006286.1:0-14505 GCA_028658325.1 Potorous gilbertii
TGAGCATTGTTCTTCCTCATCTGAAAGGAGGGGAGGAGATATCTGTTCACCAAGAAAGTAACCTTCTATGGTCTTATTCTTTTCCCCTTTTCTGGGCATTTTCCCAGCCAGTTACTTGACTTCTGAGATTTCTGTCCACCCCTGCCAAATCCGCCATCCAGCTAGTGCTTGGGGTCTGAGATTCAAATGCTGCTCCCCAGCCTCAGGGCTTTCAGCGGTGGCCAGCTTCTATTCAGGGTGAGATTAAATCAGGCTCTCGCGAGGGGGGGGGGGCAGGCTCAGTTCCCTCAGGGGGTTTATGCAGAGACCTTCCATAATGGAGCTCCTGCTGAGCTCCTGCCTGCTCTGGGAGCCTCTGGCTGCCTGCTGCCTCTGCTGCTGCCTGCTGAGGGAGCCCGAGTTATGGAAACATCCTGCTCCCCCTCAGCCCATCCAGATGTCTCTGTCACTTACCTGTGCGTCTGTGGGTGCAGGGACCTTTGCGGCTGCTGGAGATTCCGTCCCTGAATCCTACTTGGATCTGCTCACTCCTCTCAGTGCTGCATGGCCAGGGAAGTGCTGGGCTTCACTCCTATCTGGTGGGTGATGGACCTTTGGGGTCGGTTTTGCAGGGCCCTCTGGAATGGAAATCTCCTTCACTGTGTTGCTGCGTGGCTTCCAGTGTCCCAGAATTTGTTGGGAGTTCTTTTTAGAGGAAATCCATGGGCTGTGGTTTCGGAGCTAGCATAGGTGAGTCTTTCTACTCTGCCATCTTGGCTCCGCCCCTCTGGATTGACTCTTAAGAAGCCTCACCATTTGTGATGCTCCAGACTAGATAGAATCTGAGTTAGATTGAATCTGAGCCAGAGTGAATGTGAGCATTTTCATGTAGGCAAGAAGGATCTTATATACAGAAAGACTGTGGAAGGGATCTGGAGGTGATCTAGTAGTCTGGGATGATGGATGAAGGGGTTTAGGGAGGATCTTGAGGAGTCCAAGGAGGATCTTAATGGGACTGTAGTGACTACAAGTCAGAATCAAGAAAGTGGGATTTTGATGTGGTGAAGGGTGGGAAACCACTGGAGGCAATTGAGAGATAACAGACTTTGGAGGGCTGGGGTAGGAAGCAGGCAGAGCAATTAACAATGGAGGGTCAGACTAGGTTCAGGGTGACAGATTTGGGTATGAAAAGTCAGATTAAGTGAGAAGATTCAAGGTGAGTTCAAGGAGGTTCCTAGAGTCTGTATCCCATCAGGTCCACTCAATGACCCAGGGCTCTATATCACAGGATCCTTACAGATGTTCCTCCACTGGGTTATTCCAAATGGTGCTCCAAAAGATGCTACTTCACTGCTTGGTTGTAGTTTCTACCTCTACTTCAGACTAGTTGACAGCATGGCCTAACAAATGGCTATGCACTTTCAGAATGGACCAGAGCCTACATCCTGAGACCAGTCATTGTCTTGCATATTTTGCTCCCTTAGATTCTCAGCTCTGATAATTGTAATCTCCTTGAGTAGCAGAGGCTTGGTTATGGGCAACAATCTCTTTGTCTTCTTGATGAATACTACTTGACTCTGCCAAGTGCTTCTATTGCAAGAGACTTTTGCCTATAGATATGGGGAAGGCACAGAAATTTCCCTCCACTCTCATTCTACTAGAACATGACTCTCCTGACTCTCTTTATGACTTGATTACCAGCAGGGTCAGCTTCCTCACTTTTAAACTCTAAACCTCTCCCATTAGTTCATATCAGTAAATGGGGAGAAGAAAGAACACTGGGGCAGGTCTATGACCTGAGATAATCTTCAACCAGATTTTTCTGACCCGTTCCTATGCAAATGAACCACTGAAGGTCTGAAAGGAATACTTACTAAAACTTAAAACTTAAGAGATCACTCAAAATGTTAAAGGGGAGTGTCCTTATATCTCATTGTCTATTACCAGCCTCTTATACCCAGTAATTTCATGTACTGTATTAGAAGAACTCAATTAATTAGGGGTCTCCAGATCTATCCCCCCTTTCTGCATATTTTCACATATAACCTGAGCCTCAAAACCCATTGGCATGGGACTCTCTCCTCCTTGGTGGAGATCAGTGTCCTAAGCCTTCCTAAGGGTGGGGAGAAGTTGGAGAGAGCAGGAAAGAAGAGACAGCTGATCTCTTGGGTTCTTCTGAGAGGAGATGAAGATGTGAAGAATTCCAACTTCTCTCTAGGACCACGAGGGAAGAAAGACTCTGGTAATGAGTCTTGAAGGGAGGTGGGGTATGTGAGACCCCTGCAAAGATCAGAGTACAGGGGCAGGTCTCCTGGAATGAACTCATGGACTCAAGCATTCTTGAGGTCGAGGTAAAGATTTATTATGCTTTTCAGCAGGCAAGAGTTCTTAGGGAAACTGCAACCTTAGAGGGGTACAGGTAAAGTTTATATAGGATATTCTATAGTAAAACATGTGTCAGTTATGCTAATTAGATGATTCAGGGCAGGATTAGGGAGTGATTAAGGAGTGATCAGTTCTTAAAGGAACATGCACTTTTGGTATCCACTGCACAGGTATTTTACCCAGAGTTCATTGGGAAATAACCCAAGGTGGGGCTATATGGAGGTGTGGTTTTAGGCCTGAAATGTCACTAAGTCAATTAATGGTCTCAAACTAACTAAGGAATACTAGGCTACTCTCATTAATGCCTTGTTAGACAAGATAAATGTAAAGGAGTATATATATATATATATGTCTAAGTTTAGGATACATATGATTGGTCAGTGAGTAGTAAATGTTGTTATGACCCAGTACACAGCCAGCTCATCCAGTACACAGCTGGTTCAGACTAATAAATTCTATAGGTGCAGCTGGCTACTGTAGCAGGGAGATAACGGGTGTTGCTGGGGTAGGCTGTGTCCTTGGGCTGGGAAGAAACTGCCTCGGATAGTATTTTGAGACAAGGGGGAAATGTGATTTTTAAAGAGAAATGTGATTTTGGAATTAGGGTCCAAGCACATGCACCTAAGCACCCCATCAGTAACAAGCCCACATGTAGAACTTTGATCAAAGGTCCTTATTCTCATCTCACAACACTAGAGATTTTGGAGAGTTTCCCTTTGAAATCTGGAATTCTCTTTCTTCATTGAGTGAAGTTACTTTGCTCCCAGTGAGATAGCTCTTTCCATCTGTATTGTCTGGTATATATTCTCCTATATATATTCTTTCTCAAATTTCTGTTTTGCTATCAACTTGGATAAGTGGGTTTATTTGCTATTTACTATATGTGTTCATTGTGGAACTGGTATCTATTGAGAAAGAGATCAAGCTTTGGATATAAAGCTTGGGAGTCCCTTTCCCCCATTAATGAACAGCCATCAGGAGTTAAGCTTTGACCTTAAAGTTACTTCCCCTTGATTAGGGGTGAGGAACCTATAACTCGAGGCCACGTGTGTTCCTGAGGTTGAGGCTAGAGGCTGGTCACTCTGCTCTCAGCAGAGTAAGACCTAGAGGGCCACAAAAGACCTCAAGGTTCAAGGTTCCCCACCCTTGCCCTAGACCAACACTATTTAATGGAGAAGACAGATAAAATTTCAGCCCAATACTCCTCTCTGATGAGAGCAGAGTGGCCAGCCTCTGGCCCCAATCTCCTGCTTCTTCTTCTGGCAGAAATTAAAGTCTTACTTGGAGAAGGGGAGGTGGGGCATGGAATAGATGCATGAGAAGTTTATTCTTGCCTCCCTATGAGCCATGTCGAGATAGTCATATTACACATGCATGGCCAGCCAAAGGTCAAAGCTTTTTCAGGCTTTTAGTTCTCTTATGGTTGAATTGAATTAAATTAGTGACCCATTTGGGCAATGACCCAAATACTCAGATTCTACATCCAATGTTCTCACACCATGTTGCCATATACAAGTAAGATAAAGCAGAAAGTGGAAGGATAGGAGATTATGCTTAGAGAAGTTCTAGATATTGGAGGCAATATGAATCTTTTTTAAAAAAAATTTTTTTATTTATATCTTTTTTTATATTATCTAATTTTTCCTTTTTATTCTTTCTCCCTATCTCCCTTCCCAGAGAGCCATCCTATATACTAAAGAATATTTAAGATGGTAAAATTCTGAGTGATGATTTGCTCTAAAGCATGAATATGTTCATATATGAATGAAGGTGGGAGAGAAAGTCTTTGGACTTGACCAGGGGTAGGGAACTTTTGGCCTTGAGGCCACATGTGGTTTTCTAGGCCCTTAAGTGTGGCCTCTTGACTGAATTAAAATTTTATAGAACAAATGTTCTATGTTCTGTTCTTTAATTTTCTATAAAATTTGGATTGTCAGAAGGCCACATTTAAGGATTTAGAAAGCCACACGTGACTTCAAGGCTATAGGTTCACCACCCCTAGTTTAGGCAATTGAGGAGGTAGCCATAGGAAGTATTTGTTTGGGACAACTAATGAGCAATAATACTGTTAGCTTCATAATTGAGTTTTCAAGATACTCCCATGCTTCTTCTTCTAGAGACTCCTAGGATCTGTGCAGTTTGCATATTCTCCTAGATGACTGTCAGGCCATACAGTTTATTGAACTCACTCCCTTTGTTCAGTGAGTATCTCTCCTGCTTTATAAGCAACAGAAGTGAATGGAAAGACCACAGAGCAAAGGCTATAGTGGGTTCACAAAATGTTAAAAGAGATTAGCCCCTGTTATAGGCATCCTTTAACTGATAGGGTCTCTAATCCGTCAGTCAGTCAGACAACATTTATCAAGTGCCTACTGTGTACCAGGCATTATGCTAGTTGCTCAGGATACAAAAGGAGGCAAAAGAAAGATTCTGTTCTCAAGGAGCTCACTATTTAATGGGGAGAGACAGCAAGCCGACAAATAATGGAACTTTGACAAACCACCGGCTTCTCCTTCTTTATCCATTAAAGATGGGGTTGGACAAGAAGACCTCTCAGAGCTTAGCTCTGAAGTGGTAGCTGGCGTAGTGCTTTTACATCCATTATCCCTCTCACAACAACTTAATGAAATTGCTGATACTCATATTGTCATGTCCTTATGTACAAATGAAGAAACTGAGGCTCTGAGAGTTGAACAGTTTGTTCATGGTCACAACCAGAACGCAATCAATCCGAGGATTTTCTGACTCCAAGGCCAACACCTTATTTACTCATTAAATCTCAGTGCTTCAAATATTTCCTCTCACTCCCAAAACACTAGCAAAGGGACGGGGAACCTTTGGCCTTGAGGCCACACACATGTGGCCTCCTAGGTCCTCGGGTCCAGCCTTTTGACTGAGTCCAACTTTTACAGAATAAATCCTTTTATTAAGGTAATCTGTTCTGTGAAGTTTGGATTCAGTCAAAGAATTGCACTTGAGGATCTAGAGGGCCACATGTGTCCTTGATGCCCCAGGTTCCCTACCCTTGCACTAGCCTGTATTGAATCAGTATGAGCTGCACAAAACACCATTTTTCCGGTTTTTTCCCCTTTCGCTTGAAGGTCAGAGGAAGGCAAATCTACACTTCCTAGTGTGCTGAGGGATGACTCTGGACCTGGGGCAAGTCTTCAAACCCACATATATAGGACCTATAAATAAAGAGGGTTTGCTATCTAGCTCAGAAGTTCGTTTGGTGATTGGTCATCACCACAGAGAGAGAATAAAGTTTTCCCTTCTTACCCCTGACGCACTTCAAACTTTTCTATACAATATGCTTAATGTTGTCATTTTGGAGGACAAGATAGTATGGAATTCACAAAAACAAAATGTAACCTGTGGCCCAGGCCTCCCTTACTCTGAACTCACGGAGACCTGGGACAATCTGGTGCCAATCTCTCTCTCTCTCTCTCTCTCATTCACTGTCTTTGGTTCATTTTATCCCCATTCAGAGTTTACCCTGAGAAATCTCTGGTCATTGCTGCTATCTAGTTAATAATATTTATGATAATAGCATTTCTATAGCACTTTAAGCTTAACAAAGTGTTTTTAAAACATCTCTTTTATGTTTTTGATTTCTACTTATGTGGGAAAAGGATCCCTAGAAGTACTCAAGGATACACTTACTGGATCCAAGTCAGTCTTTATTTCACTCCTAAGAAAACATAGAGTACTCACAGGGGTTCATAAGCAATAGAGAAAGCAAACAAAATCCTCCCAGAAGTCCATAAGGAATTAATTCATTTTTTCTTTTCTTGTCAGTGCCACTTTTCCACAAGGTCCTAAAATCAACTCAATGCCATCCCATAGTTTGGATTATTCTCAGAAGGAAATTTAACTTAGGGCTTTGAATATCCTTTAAATGCCCTGAAATTTCAGTTTGTTCCTTGTTCAGAGACCCTGGGTGGGCTAAAAGGGAAAAACACTGGGAGCTGTTAGATAGGCAGCCAATCTTCTCATCATACCCACACACCATCTAAATAATTTACTGTAATAGCAGAGTATAAAGTCCAAGTGCCATGCTTATTCATACCTCATTTTTAGTCCTCTGCCTCTGTTTCTCCCAGCACTGAGGCTGTGCCTGTTCTAATTCTCCCCTTTCCTAATGCCCCCGGTTCCACCTACACTCACAGTAGATGATCTCATTTCCTATTTTACTGAGAAATGTGAGCCCATCCCAGTGGAGCTCCCTCAGCTCCCCTCCTCCTACACACCTTGTTCTTTTTTCCCTTTCACATAAGTGTACCCCATACTTACAGTTCTGAAGCTAATTATAGGTGAGGATTGTTCCAAAGAACACAATTGATATGGGTTGAAAACCACATCGAGCCACAGGCTATCAGGAAAGAAAAAAAGCTATACTTCGGTTTCTTTTAAAATTGTTTTTATTCTTAGATTTTACTCTTCTGTACTTGATCTCCTGTACAAAACATTTTTCTTTTCTTTTCTTTTTCTGACTTTGGTTTGAAGTTCAGATGAAGGCAAGCCTCCATTTCCTAGTGTGCTGAGTTATGAACATGAATCTATTCAATTTGTAGCTACAGTTCTCATGAGACCCCAGACCCCCAAAGAGACCCACCAAGACTTCAGATTCACATGAAGTCTAACGTTAACTGTGTCACGATTACGAAGACTTCTAGGAATAAGAAGGGACAGATTCATGGAACAGCAATCAGGAAGGTGATTGGTTCAGTAGAAGACAACGGTGGCACAGTCTCCTCACGGGATGCTGAAAACAAACTGAGGAGATCAGAGGCCACAGAACTTCCTGGTGTGGCTGAGACCAAAGAAATCACTGTGCTGAGGAATTTACCATGTCCTTCTCATATTGAATCATGAGACTTTCTGTGGATGATTTCCCAGATTTTTTTTCTTCACGAAGATAAGATCCTAATGCTCAAAAAATATGTAAGGAAAGTGTCTTCCTTGTTCTTTGTGCTGTAAGAAAGGATAAAGTGAAAGGTTTCAGAGAAATTTGTGTGCACTGATGCAGGGTAAAGTGAACAGAACGAGGAGAACAAGGTATACGATGACAGCAGTACTGTAGAGACAAGTTTGAAAAATTTGGAAACTCTGATAAACACAATAAGCCACCACAATGCCAGAGTACTCTTGATGAGACATGTTCCCACCTCCAGGTAGGGAGCTAATGGATTTGAAGTGCATACACACACACACACACACACACCACAATTTCTTTATATATTTATAGTTATTTATATAGAAATATATATATATATTTGCTAATATATTTGTTATATATTTATATAATATATATAATTATGTAATATTATACATGCATACATATATACATACACACTCACATATATAGACATGGTCAATTATGGAATTTGTTTTTCTTGATTCTGTGTGTTTCTAACAGGGGTTTTATTTTTCTTATTTTCTCAGTTGTGGTGGGGAAGATAGGGTGGGAGGGAAAAATATGGATCTGGAAAATAAAATTTAATTTAAAATATATAAAATAGTGAAGTGGCTAGGGCGCTAGACCTGAAGTCAGAAGAATCTGGTTTCAAATTCTGCCTCAGACATTTACTAGCTGTGCAACTCTGGGCAAGTTGCTTAACCTCTATTTGCCTCAGTTTCCTCATCTGCTATTGTTCAATTGTGTCCAATTCCTCATGACTCCATTTGGGATTTTCCTGGCATAGATCCTAGAGTGGTTTGCCATTTCCTTCTCCAGTTCATTTTCCAAATGAGGAAATTGAGACAAATGGAGTTAAGTGAATTGCCCAGGGTCACACAGCTAGTGCATGTCTGAGATCAGATTCAAACTCAGGTCATCTAGGTGCCCCTCCTCACCTAGAGCTAATAATAGCACCTAACTCTCAGGGTTGCTGTAAGGATCACATGGGATACTATTTGTAAAGCACTTAGCACTGTGTCTGACACATAGTCACTATATAAATGTTAGCTGTTACTACTGTCTATACTTCAGTTTCCTTATCTGCAATATGCAAGGATTGAACTCAATGGCTACCTTGATTCTTTAAATGGACTATTCCCTTCTAGGTCTAAACCTATGATCCTAAGTCACTTGACTTAAGAAATGGCACCCTATCTCTACAAGTAGACTGGCCACATTTAACAGAACCTCTCTTTAAAAAATGAGAGACTTGAATTCAACAATATTTACTTCCAGCTCAAACTTTCTGGGAGTCTCTGATGGTGGCCTATATAAATGAAATCTTTCTAGCTACTGATCTATCTAATAAACCAAAAGGAGATCAATTACCCAGATGACCCTGAAAAAGTAATTTCCTCTCTCCATACCTTAGTTTTCTCCTTTATAAAAGAAAATATTGAACTTGATCATCCCAATGGTTCCTTTTGGGTCTAAATCTCATGATGCTAGTATAGAAAGATGTCCTTTGCAAGAAAAGCAAAGGAAAAAAATAATCATGTCTTGGTCCTTTCATTCCCAGCCTCAGAAACACACGTAAGAGTTTGGGGATGAGCCAGGAGCAGAATGTACTCTCAGGTTCCTAATTGTGAAAATATGTTGAATTATATGACACAAGGTGAGCCTATATAATACTCTTCATAAAAAAAAAAATTCTCACCAGCTGAGTAATACATTAAAATAACAGCTGTAACGATCATAAGATGGCTTTATGTAATAATCTTGGACTTCAGTTTGAAATACCTCTAGTCTCAGCTAATCAAGAAATTGCATGATGTGGAAGAATTCTGTGGTGGGCCGCCCAAGCTGAGCCTTATAAAGAGCTCCGGAGCAGCTAGTAAACCTTGAGCCGTAGGCCAAGTGCACGATGAGGAACAGAAACTTTAATCAAATCTGGGAAGGGGGTGGGAGCTGGGAGATGTGCCTGTAGAAGGCATGTGTGACCTTGAATCTTGGCAAGCAGCTGTTATTAAAAGGGATTTGACCAGGTTGTTCTCCTCTTGGGGACAGATGGTTTTTTTATAGAGGGAGTTTGTCCCACCAATTAATATTGGGCTTCATCAGCCTCCATCTTGTGTCATGATGTCAGAGCAAGAAGAGTCATCAGTTTTTGCCAAGGGGGCCTCAGGCTCTGGAGTCAACAGGAGGGTTGACAAAGGAGGAAACTATTAGCTATCGGGAGATTCTGAAACAATAGAAAGGACTTTAAACAAGAATAATGATGATGGTGAAAATGATGACCGTAGCTAGCATTTATATACAGCTTCAGGGTTTGCAAAGGGTTTTCCATAAGTTATCTCATTTTATCTCCATATTCTAGTCCAACCCCACCATTTTAAAGATAGGAAAATGGAAGCTCATGGAAATGAAGTGGTTTTTCTCAAGGTCAGAGGGTCACCTCAAGTCAATGACAAAACTAGAACTAAATCCTCCTCCTCACTCCAAATCCAGTACTTCTGATAATACGCCACTGAAATTTTGAGTTTAGCTGAATTAATGATCATCACCCATAAGGACTGGCCTAAGTCTACTTGTGTTGGTCATTCATCAATATTTGGTAAATAAAACTAAGAGGAAGCACGGTGTGGTGAATAGAAAGTTGACTTTGAAGTTAGGAAGACCTGGGTTTAAATCTAATCTCTGATAACATTCAAGCTGTGTGACCACAGGTATGTCCATTAACCCTCTAACTTTCTGACACGTTGAACATTCACATTCATTTTAATGGGGTTTTCATACTGATAAAATCACAGACCTGAGAAAAAATAATTATGATAATAGAAATATAATTTATATATTATATAACACAATATGACATAATATGATGGGCAATATATTATAGCATTATATTATGATATAATGTATTGTACTATATTATATAAATTATTATTTTAATAAAATATGTGATATAATTGTATATAATGCATAATTGTATAAAACAGAATTGTTAAAATAATAGCAGAAAAAACAGCCTTTCTATTGAGGAATGTTAACTGTGGCACATAGATTAGTATGAAATTCAAAGTTAAAAAAAAAATCACATTTTGACTGATGCTTATTGTATCAGTTCACCATATTTTCCATGATTTCCATACTCTAGGACTCTCATCAGGATCACAATTTCTTCTATTCTGGTGGTGGCCAATGGGTAGCCCATTAGCAACATTGTCTAGTGAAGTAACAGACTAAAGAAAGTTGTATTAGCAGAGATATATCATAGCTGCTCTAATGGTTTACCTGATATAAAAACTGATACACACATAGAGTTTGAAGGAAGCCATTTTCAAAAGGTGGACTCATGTATCATCAGATATGGTAGTCAATAACAAAGCAAATACTGGTCATTTTTCTGCCTTTATAAAGTTTTCATAAAAATAGCCTTTACTCTTGGATTTTAACCAAAGTGATAGCCTGACTAAAGTATAATTCTAAAGTCAGATTATTCTCTTGGGACTGTATTTGTCATGCCCAGCAGGTCCCTTTCTGTCTTTGCCCTCCCTTTCCCATTCTCCACACCTGCCCACTGCAAATAGCTTGTTTTCTTCCTAAATATCTAAGTTAAGATAATTAGTTGGTTCAATTCAATTAACTTCATGGTTGTTAAGCCACTATTTACAAAGGACTGTGCTAGTTGCTGGGAATACAGAAGCAAGAATAAAACAGTCCTTACTCTCAAAGGGGCTCACATTTTATGGAGGGGGCAGATACAATATGTGTATAAATAAGTAAAGAACATGAAATGTTGAGGACAGAGAGAACATGAACAACTAAAGGGTTAGGGAATATATAGTTCATGAAGGGAAATAAAGCTATGAAGATAGGTGGCTCAGTGGATAGGACTCTGGAAGACTTGAGTTCAGATTTATTAACTGTGTGACTGTAGGCAAGTCTCTTCTGTCTGCTTTAGAAACTTACTTTGTAAAACAAGGAAAATCATGTTAGCAGCTACCTCCAAGGATGTTATGAGAATCAAATGCAGCAAAATTTGTAAAGCACTACGCAAATCTTAATGCATTATATAAATGCTAGCTATCATCATCATCAATACCAGAGAGACACAGAAACAATTTAGCATGGCGGGTCTGGTTTAGATTACATAATATGAATTTGTATTAGACCTAGTTGGCATGCTTTTATGACTTCCTCCAGTAATATTTAACAGTTTGGGAGTGTGGTTGGAGAATTAATAATAAGTAGCATCATTCTTCTCTCTTTAAAAAAACAACAACACATGGTCTGCATATTTGTCCTTTCCTAATCTTCTAGGATCATTCTTAAGTTTTCAAAAGCATTAGTTTTGTCAAGATTCATCTTTCTTTAAAAAAACAAAGTTTTAATGTCTTTTGTTTTTGCATTCCTTTCATTCCCAAGCTGTGGGTCCCCATTCAACAAATTCAATTCTCCCTTGTAATTAGAAAAATAACAAAGTAAAACCACATCTGACAGCACATATAACATGCTACATCCATAGTTCCCACCTCTTAATCAAGAAGAGGAAGAATATTTTATTATTTGTGTGTTTTTTGAGAAAAATATACCATTTTCTATTGTTAAGCCATTTTAATTGTGTCTGACTTTCTGTGATTCTTGGCAAAGATATTGGAGTGGTTTGCCATTTCCTTCTCCGACTTACTTACGGATGAGGAACTGAGGCAAACAGGGTATGACTGGCTGAGGATCATACAGCTAGTGTCTGAGGCCACATTTGAACTCAGGTCTTCCTGACTCCAGCCCTGACTCTCTATCTACTGCACCACATAGCTGCCCCACATATGTTGTAATGTTATTAATTTCCCCCAAACCTTTTATGGGCAGATTTTTTGTCTTTCACTAATTTTTAACAAGTGTTTTGGTGATGCTTTCCTTTAAACAATGTTGTCATTTTCCAATGACTGCTTCTATTTGGAAAGGAATGATCTGATAATCAGATGACCTGACAAGCAGGTTGGACAAGTCTAACAATGTATGTTATTCCACACCTAAGACTACCATCTCTCTAGTCATTTTCAACCTCAGTCATTTGAAGTCACCACCTTGGTCAATGTTCTGGTTTTTTTTTAATCACGCTTTACTTTTACTTTATTGTGATTATTGTATGTATCTTTCTCCTAGTTCTGTTTGCTTTGCATTGCATCAGTTTACAAAACTTTCTAAGTTTTTCAGTATTCTTCACTTTCATTGTTTTTTATGGCACAAAAATATTCCATTTCATTCATACTACACAATTTCTTCAGTCATTCTTTAATTGATGAGCATCTGCAATGTTTCCACGTTTTTGGTTGTTGTTACTAAGAGAAATGCTGTTAAAACTTTATTTTATTTTTTAAGGGAAACTAAGACACCCTTTCTTACTCAGGCTAGAAGTGCAGTGACCTCTGAGGGATCCAGTCCCATTGCTTATCAGCGTGAAATCTTTGACCTGACCTGTTTCCTACCTGGGTGAGTCCATCCCTCCTTAGATGGCTTAGTGACTTCTTACCTGGGAGTTTACCATATTGTCTGGACTTAGTGTAGTGAACCGACTGGCTTTAGCCCTCCTGCAGCTCTAAACTCCTGAGCTCAAGTGATCACCAGCCCAACTTCTCTAGTTACAGACATTTTTACAACTTTTCCCTCTGACTTAAGGATCCTTAAGAACATGTTCATTACCTGTTCTTCATGACCACCACTGCTCATTACAATCCCTTCCACATCAAGGGGGGACACAGTGTTCCCAGAATCTGGAATATCCAATAAAAATTTTTGGCCCTTTCTTCATCCCAGAGAAGAAGTCTAAATTACAAGACTATGCATATATTTTATGCATTTCTTAATTTCTAAACTTTTTTCTGCATCATCTGCTGGCCGTCACATGTTGTCTTTAGCTTCCACAAAACTCCCCAAAATTCCTATTTAATTTATGCCAATACTCAATGTATCAAAAGCACGATGATGAAAGTCACAATGTGGGAGGGATAACCGAATTCAGATTTTGGCTTTCTTTTAGAGGTATTTTTGCTTACATTTGCATATTATAGTCAGTTAGTTCAATATGCTAGGCACTCTGTTAAGAACCTTTTGTATATTGTTCTCCTTCAACCTTATTTTCCATACACACATTATCTCTAGCCAGGTTGAACCATTGTGATGGACCAGAAAAAGAAATGGACTTGGTATAGAACACTTGGGTTTGAGTTCTTACTCTGCTACCATCAAGCTATGAAATTCTTTGACAAGCTGCCTGGACTGTTTGGGTTCTTCATCTGTAAAATGAGGAGAACATCCTCATGATTGATCAGATGATTGATTATTAAAATACATACACTATTAGTAATTAATAAAATACATATTATTAAAATATATAAAGAGCATTGTCATCACAGAGTGCTATGTAAATGTCAGTTATCATTAATATTATTTCCCAGATTCTGTATGTAGGTCCTAGATTATATATGCCCTAGCTCCTACAAGAAACCTATTAAGATGACAACTGGCTGGGAAAGGAGTTTTCATCAAAATCATGGTTAACTTGATGTTTCTGCCTCAAATCTTTTGTTCTCAGCGCAGCACTGAGAGGAATGAGCAGAGCCCAGAAGGCTTCAGGGACCGTAATCTCCCGCGGCCGCGAAGGTCCTTCCACCCACAGACGCACAGGTCAGTGAGAGAGACAGGCTGAGAGGAGAGTGGGTATCTCCGGGACTCGGACCCCCTCGGGAGGCCGCCGCTGCGGCAGAGGCTGAGGCAGCTCGGCCAGAGGCAGAGGCAGCTTGGCCAGAGGCTCAAGGAGCAGGAAGAAGCTCTACTGCAGCTCCATTACAAAAGGTCTCTGCATAAATCCCCTGAGGGAACTGGGCCTGGGAGGTGGTCCTGCCCCCACCTGAGAACCAGCAGATAAGCTCCCATTGAAGAGCAGTCAGGCCTTCCCCCAAAAGCCCTGAAGCTGGAGAGCAGCATTTGAATCCCAGACCCCAAGCACTAGCTGGGCGGATCTGGGCCAGGGCGTGGAGAGGACTCTCAGAAGTCAAGTAACTGGCTGGGAAAATGCCCAGAAAAGGGAAAAAAACTAAGACCATAGAAGGTTATTTTCTTGGTGACCAGAGGATTGCGCCATTCCTCTCTGACGACAAAGAGATCTGCTTACCATCAGGTAAAGACATAGGAGTCAAAGCCTCTGTATCTCAAATATCTGAAATAGATACCCCATG
>JAQQSK010006287.1:0-14504 GCA_028658325.1 Potorous gilbertii
GAATCCACCGACCACTGCCTGAAAGAGATCCAAAAAGAGAAACTCCTAGGAACATTGTGGCCAAATTCCAGAGTTCCCAGGTCGAGGAGAAAATATTGCAAGCAGCTAGAAAGAAACAATTCCAGTATTGTGGAAATACAATCAGGATAACACAAGACCTAGCAGCTTCAGCATTAAGGGATCAAAGGGCGTGGAATAGGATGTTCCAGGAGGCAAAGGAACTAGGACTAAAACCAAGAATCACCTACCCAGCAAAACTGAGTATAATACTTCAGGGGAAAATATGGTTTTTAAATGAAATAGAGGACTTTCAAGCATTCTTGATGAAAAGACCAGAGCTGAAAAGAAAATTTGACTTTCAAACACAAGAATGAGAAGAAGCATGAAAAAGTAAACAGCAAGGAGAAGTCACAAGGGACTTACCAAAGTTGAACTGTTTACATTCCTATATGGAAACACAATATTTATAACTCCTGAAATTTTTCAGTATCTAGGTAGTTGATGGGATTACACACACACATACACATATACACACACACACACACATGTACACGTGTGCACGCAAACACATACACACATGCACGCACATACAGAGACAGAGAGCACAGAGTGAATGGAATAGATATCTTAAAAGAAATCAAGGTAAACAATGAGAGAGAAATGTAGTGGGAGGAGAGAGGGTGAAATGGAATGGAGTAAATTATCTCTCACAGAAGAGGCAAGCAGGAGACTTCTTAGTGGAGGGAAAAATAGGAGAGCTGAGAAAAAAAAATAAACATGAAGTTTACTCTCATCACATTCAACTAAAGGAAGGAATAAAATGCACACTCATTTTGGTATGAAAACCTATCTTACAGTACAGGAAAGTGGGGGAGAAGGAGATAAGCAGGGTGGCGGGGATTATGGAAGGGAGGGCAATGGGAGGAGGTAGCAATTTGAAGTCAACACTCCTGGAGAGGGACAGGATCAAAAGAGAGAATAGAAACAATGGAGGGCAGGATGGGAGGGAGGGAAATATAGTTAATCTTATACAACACGGCTATTATGGAAGTCATTGGCAAAGCTACACAGATATGGCCTACATTGAATTGCCTGTTTTCCCAAAGGGAATGGGTGGGGAGGGAGGGATGGGGAGAAGTTGGAACTCAAAGTTTTAGGATCAACTGTTGAGTATTGTTCTTGCTACTAGGAAATAAGAAATACAGGTAATGGAGAATAGAATGTTATCTGGCTCTACAGGACAAAAGAGAAGATGGGGACAAGGGAAGGGAGGGATGATAGAAGAGAGGGCAGATTGGCGATAGAGGAAATTAGAATGCTCAGTGTACTGGGGTAGGGGGAGGGGACAAATGGGGAGAAAATTTTGGAACCCAAAATTTTGTGAAAATGAATGTAAAAAGTTAAATAAATATATTTACATTAAAAAAAGTTCTTTTCTTTTTTAAATTCTGAACCTGGGATTAAGCAAAATAAAAACTAGATTTGATTTCTAGCTTCTCTGAATTATGATAGTGTTATTCAGAAATAGTTACTTGTCACCAGTTACTTAGCAACTCAATGGAATTATTTCCCTCATCATTGTTGTTTGCATAGTATGACATGACATCAGTATATTGAGGGTCCTTTGTAAAAATAATTTTTATTTTATTAAAATGGCCCAGACTTCAGCAATTTATTTCTTGCTTTTTTTTTCTTCCTTTAATTATGTAAATAGTATTTTGTAAGAATATTCATTGAAGTACTGTGTATCTTCTGCTAGCAGGACTCTCAGATATTTAATAGCATTTTTTTCAATTACACATGAATACAATTTTAAACATTTCTTTCGTTTTTAATTTTGAGTTCCAAATTTTCTCCCTTCGTCTCTCCCTCCCTTACCACCCCCTTTCCTAATAAGCAACCAAATAGGCATAGATTATGTATGTGCAATCATGTAAATATATATATATTTCCATATCAGTCATGTTATGAAAGAAGAAACATACAAAAAGAAACACAGACATAGATACAGAAACATATACATAACACAAGTCAAAATAGCATAGTTTGATCTGTGTTCAGACACAATAAGTTTTTTCTGGGGATGTGTATAGTATTTTTAGCATTAAGTCCTTTGGAATTGTCTTGGATCATTGTATTGCTGAGGAGCTAAATCTATGATAGTTAATCATCACTTAATGCTGGTGTTACTGTGTATAGTCTTCTTCTTGTTCTTCACTTTGCATCAGTTCATGTAAGTCTTTCCACTTTTTTTCTGAAATCTACCTACTCAATATTTCTTATAATACAATAGGGTTACATTCAATTCATATACTCCAACTTGTTCAGTAATTCCCCAATTGATGGGCATCCCCTTGATTTATTTGATTTCTTTCTTACCACAAAGAGAGCTACTATAAATATTTTTTTTTACAAATAATCCTTTTCCTTATTTCCTTTGGATCTCTTTGGGTAACAGATTTAGTAGTGGTATTACTGGGTATGCATTTTCTGGATGCATTCTGGATAGTTCCAAATACTCTCCAGAATCTTTGGATTAGTTATTACTTCACAACTCTAGCACTAGTGAATTAGTATCCCTATTTTCCCACATCCCCTCCAACGTTTATCATTTTTCTTTTCTGTCATACTAGCCAATCTGCTTAGTTGGTTGATTGTCATCCTTCATTCTCAAAAAGGACCAAAATTACATCACAGTGTTGGATTCAAGGTACATGTGTCCAACTGTGTCTGATTTGACCAGTATAAGGCTGGAAGACTCTAGCACAGGCCAGGCAAAAATAGGCCCCAAGAACACTTGGATATTTCTAAATTTATGCATCTCATGTTTCATTTGAACTAGTACAATTCTGCTTTGCTCATAAAACCTAGCACCTTCTTTGATACAGGAATGCTATACTGCTCAGTCCTTTGCCAGCATTTCCAATGTCATGTAATTGATTCCAAAGTTCTTCAGAGACACATTGAGAGTGTCCTTATTTCACTCCTTCTGACCTCTATATGAGTGTTTGCATTATATGAATTCCCCATAAAATAGTCCTATAGGCAAATAGATGTTTGGCCTCTAAACAATATGGCCAGGCCCCACTCTTTGCGGTACAGTTTGAATGTTTAACAGTTTATCTCTAGAAAGTACCTCGCTATCTGGTACCTTATCCTTCCAGGTGATCTTCAGAATCTTTCTGAAAGAATTCAAATGGAAGAGATTCAATTTCCTGGCATGTTGATAGTATACTGTCCAGGTTTTATAGGCATATAAGAATGAGGTAAGCACAACAGTTCTGTAAACCTTCAGTTTGGTAGGCAGTCAAATACTTCTCTCTCACTCTTTCCTTCTGAGACTCTCAAATTGTGAGCTAGTTCTAGCAATGCATATATCATTCTTATCACCTGTGTGGATATTCCTGGAAAGTATACTGCCAAATCACGTGAACTTATCCAGAGCACTGAATATTTCTCCACTTGTTATATCATTTTTGCACATATAGATGTGGAGTGGACTGGCAGAAAACCTATGTTTTCCTGGTATTGTTAGGCCAAAATTAACAAAAGCATAAGAGAACCTATCCATCCTTTGTTGCATTTTGGACTCAGAGGGCTGCATTAACTGCATAATCAAAAAGTCACACATCAACTATTCTTTTGCTTTAGTCTTGGCTTGTAGCCCTTTCCAGTTAAATAATTTACCATCAGTGATGGAGATGACCTCGATGATGTTCTTGTCCTTGTTGAAAGTATCTGACAACATTGCTGGGAATATCAGACTAAAAGTGTGGGAACAAGCACACAGTCTTGCTTCACCTCATTGTGACTGGAAAAGCATAAAGCATTTCTCATTATCCAGAATCCATGGAAGTTTGCCCATGAAACTGATATAATAATGATGACCTTCCCCATGCAACCAAAGTTCGCCATAATTTTCTGCAAGTCTTCATGGCTGGCAGAATGGCCTTGGTCAGATAGTTGAATGTTTTATACTTTTCTGGTGTTCTGCTCCTGGCCTTTCTCTTCGAAAGAATTTTTTAAGGAAAATTCTCATGAAATTATTAAGGAAAAACAAGAGCAAAAATTTAGTAAAAGTCACATTACTTAGATTTTTGTCACTCTTTCCCTGGAGATTGAAAGATGTGTTGCTTAATGTAAGGAGGGAAGGTTAGTACACTGATTCCTTAATGGCTAGTCCACCTGGAAAATAGTAACCTATCCAAGAACAAGTGTAGCTTCATAAATGACTGACAATAGGCAATATGGTATTTGCTGCTTGAGAACTCCAGGCAGGAGAGAGAGAGAGAGGGAAGGAGGGAAGGAGGGAGGGTGAGAAAAGGGGAGAGAAAGAGAGAGAGAGAGAGGGAAGGAGGGAAGGAGGGAGGGAGAGAGAGGGGGAGAGAAAGAGAGAGAGAGAAAGAGAGAGAGAGAGAGAGAGAGAGAGACAGAGAGAGAGAGAGGGAGAGAGAGAGAGACTTTTCTTCTAACGGAGAAAAAAAAACATTTTTTCTCTTTGTACTTTGCCTGAGCAGGCCTCAGAAGTAAGCCTGGGTACAAGATACAAACAATAGAGCAAGGCAGACACAGAGAATGCACTTACTTCCTAGATTTTTTCTTTCTTTTTTTTTTATTTCTTACTGAAAGGTTAGTATGCACCATTTTCTAAAAGTAATCTAAAAGTTTTTAATTTACAAAATAATCAAAAGTGGCAAACTGGGTTCCAGCAGTTTATCAGCTGAATTTCTAGGAGTTTTAGACCAAATTTCACATAATCTAATGATGTGTTTCCTAGTCATTTCTGTTACTACTGGAACTTGCCCTGGTCTTATGCAATTAAAATTCTTTCAAAAGAATCCCTCTCAGAATCCTACTAGTGGATGCCATTAGTATCTGAGGAGGAAGACCACAATTTTATCAATAAATTGGAGGCCTAGCTATCCCCTTGGAAGGACACAGTCTAACAAATGAGGAGCTTATGTGGTTTCTCTAGAGTCCCTACTTTGGGTTTACCTTAGCTCAGAAGCTTTGAGATCAAAAGGAACTCTGACTTCTAGGGCACCTTTGCACAAAGAATTATCAGAGAAAAATCCACAAGGGCACTCTCAGGAGATTTCTTGGAAAGATCCCAGCAGGGTCAGGGTCTCCCCTTGATCTGTCTCACTAGCACCATCAAAACTGTATCAGGTAAAATAGCATGTACGATAAAGCAAAATCTGGGCTTACAGTATTTACTAGCAAAGGCATGCAATTTGCAAAGAAATCTGATTGAAAGCCCATCAGTAGGCTGGCAACTTGGATTAAATTTCACGAAAAGTTTTATAATAAAAGCATATTTGCTATTTTTTCTATTTAAGGGTTTTCCAGAGGTTGGAGATTGTGATTTGTTGTGTCCACCTCCATCATACAAGACAGTTAATGGTACTATGATAAATGATTTCACTGAAATGACATGATTTGCAAGAATATTAAGCCTTAACTCAGGAAACAAAAGTTTAACTCAAGCAGCTAGACAAAATGTCAGTGATGATACAAATGAGTCAGTTTGGTCCTTTCAGGTACGTGTCCTCATGGTACATCCTTTTCTTACCCCAATGAACCACATCATCCATAATGTTAAGACCTAGCAAATCTGCAGGAGAATCCAAAGAAGTCATTGCCATAGTTTTTTCTTGAAAAAAAGACTGAGCTGTTCACAGGGTGGCTTTGTTAAATCAGAACTATCTTCTGACTCTCTGAGTCAGAAAGATAAAGAAACTGTATAGCTCAGAGAATAGAGCCACTAGGCTTATAGTCAGGAAGACCTGAGTTCAATTGACCTCAATAGACAGGCTCTGTGATCCTGGAGAAGTGATTTAAACTCTGTCTGCCTCAGTTTCCTCAACTGTAAAGTAATGATGATAATTACACAGGATTTTTGTGAGAATCAATGAGATAATATTTGTAACATGATTGCCACAATGCGTGGCCTATAGTAAGTACTAAATAAATGTGTGCTCCCTTCCCTTCTCCCATTCAGAGAGCTTGGAAGTCCAAATAGAAGAATCTTCGAAGAACTTAATATGATGTTAGGGAAATATCAGTGTTAGCAAGAATACATGTGCACTGGAAAGACTTTAATCATGCATCTCCCTGAACATCTTGGCTTGAAAATGCTCTTCATGGGAATTGGGGGCTGAGGCAATAACACTGAATAGGTAAGATAATATGTCAATTAAATGTCAGTTTGTCAACTTCATGACATTTGACTGTTCCTTTGTATCTAATTATCATTGGATGCAGTACTGTATAAAAATTTTTGTTTATATTCTCCTGTCCTTGAAATAACAGTAATTGTGTTTTACATGAGAATTCTTTTTGGTGAAGATAACAGCTATTGAAAAACAAACATTGTTGCTGCCTAGAGTTAAATTTCTTAAGAAATAAATTAGAAAAAAAATAATATGTCATGGGAATGAGACAATGATGAATGCTCAACGAAATCTTTTGCTTAGTATTGTATAGAATTGAGGAAAAACTGCTACAATTTAGGGACATGGTTATATCATACTGGAATGAGAAGATAAGGGCCAAACTTGAATGATTAATTTTTTTTTCCTGCTCCTTAGAGACCCTGGAAAGGGGCAGTAAGAAGAGGAGTCAGTAGAGACATATGATATTTCTCCTTCTACTTTGGGTCCATTTTAGAGGAAAGCCAAAACTCATTGGGATACTTCCAGGAGCTGATTCCCAGCTGTTGGGATTGGAGAGGAATGGAGGGGATGGTGCAGGGCAGTGATGAGTACAGGAGTGGCAGAAACAGAATATGATGGTGCACACCTACTAGACACTGCAATATCCTTTGAATTAATGGTTAATGCATAAATGAATTTGCCAATGATCAAGAGCGATTCTCAGAGTTTAAGAACAGCCCTTTAAAATTCTCAGTAACACCTTTTAGCATTAGAAAAAACTTGAATTTGAGAGTTAGTAGGTCTTATTTCTGACTGCCATTAATTCACTGGCTGATTCTGGGGCAAGTCACAAGCACTGTGGTCTTCAATTTCTTATTCTGTAAAATGAAGAACTAACAGCAGATACTCAGCAAATAATTGTTTAACATACTTGAAATATCACAAGATACTAGGAGTGCTGGGCATGGATTCAGGAGGATCTGAGTTTCAATACTCTCAGATATTTTCTAATTGTGTCACCCTGAGTAAATCACTTTACTTGGTTTTGCATCAATTCCCTCATCTGTAAAATGGGGATGATATCACCTCCCTCCTAGAGTGGTAAGGATCAGATGAGATAATAATTGAAAAAACACACACAGAAGAGGCCCTGGTACATAGTAAGCACCATAAAAATACTAGTTATAATAATAAAATTGTTATTTTAATATTGTTACTAATGAAAATCTAGAAATTTGACAAAAAGTAGATTTAGATCAACATTTTACGTGACATATACCAAAATAATCTCCAAATAGATATGCACCTTCAATATAATGGTAACGTTGCTTTCTTTTGCTTTACTTTAAGGAGGGGAATTAATATAAGTAGTTTTCACAGCTGTGGATAGGGAAGACTTCTTACATGAGGGAGAGAAGAAACTATTAAAATAAAAATAATTTCAGTTGAATAATTTGAAAAAAAATTTTACATACACAAAATAAGTGTAGATAGAAAAAGAAGAGAAATTATCTCATGAGAAAAAATCTTCAAATCAACTATATTTAGTGATGGTTAGCTATTCATTTGTATGTGGCATTCATGTGAATATGTACAAATAAGGACCATTTCCAAAGACAAATGGTCGAAGGATATGAATTGTCTATTTGTCAAGGAAAAAATACAAATTATCAACAGAAGGAAATATTATACAGAAGCACTTATAAAAATGCAAATTCTTCAGTTCTTACACTTCTCACATACAAGGCCATTATGGTTATTTGCTCCTGTAAATTGTATATCAATTCTATTCTCTTAATCCACCCATCCATTTCTCAGGCAGTATCAGATCGTCTATGGTTCTGATGGAAGAACACTGTGCTTTACGAAATGATGACCTCAATGATTTTAGAGAAAAAAAAACTAGAAAAGATTTATCTGAAATAATGAAGAGTGAATTGAGCAGAACCTAGAGAATATTATATAACTTAGCAATAATAAATTTTAGAACAACTTTGAGTGGATAAGTTATTTTGTCTATTACAAATATCCAAAGTGACTATAAAGGACAAAGATTCTATCTGCACCAAGACAATGAAATGATAAATAGAAGTATGTATAGAATATTTTACATATATTATACACACATATATGTACACATACACATGTACATACATACATACATCCCACACACACCTATTTGTATCCAATCACAGTCATCTCCAAAACAGGGAAGGGAGGGAAGAAAAAAAGAAAAAAGAAATGTACATGAAAATTTTGTTGTGTATTTGAAAGGAATAGCAATTCAGGCACAGTAAATTTATAGTTTTTTATGTAATCATGCAGTTTTTTATTTTACTCTCTTATGGAAACGGTTGTTTTATTCCATAAATTAAAAATAAAGTAAATATAAACTGGAACAAAAAAATAAATGCAAATTTATTATTTGCATTTATTATTTTCAAACAACTGCAGTTTTTACCTGAAACCCATCAAATTGGCAAAGGTAAAAATCAGGAATTTTGGAAAGGCTTCAGAATATTTATATATTCTAAAATATATATATTCTAAATTATTCTACATATAGACTACATATATAGAGTATATATAGAGAGTATATGTATATTTTATATTATCCAAGTATATATATGCATGTATATTTAAATGCTTAAAAATGAATCCACCATTCTCAAAAATGCATTGCAACAGCAATTACACTGGAAAAAAGAAATCACTAAACATGCTTAATGAACTAGTACCAGTACTGGTCCTACCCCATGATAGACAAAGATAGAGGGGATAGGTCCCACAGATCTCAAAATATTTATAACAGAACTTCGTGGAGGTAGCAAAAACATGAAAATAAAATAGGTGGACATCACTTGATGGATGAATAAATAGAATGATGAATGTAATAGATTACAAATGCAGTGTAAGAAATGAAGAACATAACAAATTCAGAGAAACTTAGGAAGACTTTATGAAAATATGCAGAAAAATATAAGAAGATTTAGGTGAATAGTCATACAATTACTATTATAACAAAATGAAATAAAAATATCTGACCAATGTCATTGCCAACCTTGAGTCCAGTGGAAGAATATACTTCTGACATCCAATCAGTGAGGTGAGAGATACAAGCATACACTCACATATACACATAAAAAAGGAAATGACATCAGTTTAAAAATGTTTCTGTTTCTTAAGTAAGCAAAAGTGTAATTTCAAATATGAAAATCAACTTTTCAAAGACATATAGAATGTATTTCTAAAGACAAATTTGGAGTGCATGTAATTCCTGGTATCAAATTGGCTCATTCATTCTTAGTCTTTGCAGAAAATGATCTCATTTCTCTTGGTATTTTTCACATAAACATTGAAAGGTTTTTTGAAACATTAACAAACTATGCCTTGCCTCCCATGTTATTCCTCCACAATTAACTAATAAACAAATGAGAGATTTCCCATTATAATTAAAGAGTGGGAAGAGATTTCAGAGGCCATTCATTTGGTTCAACACCCTTATTTTTTCACATGAGGAAACTGAGGATCACAGAGGCCAAGAGGCCAAGAACACACATATATGAAGTGTTTTGAACCCAGGTCCTCTGACGTCACAGTCATTACTCTTTCCCTTCTCATACTGAATGCCTAAATGAATGCCCTGGGACCTAGGAACTTGCATCACCCTTTCAGCTTCAAAAGCTAAGAGATGAGATATATATCCCAGGAGAGAGGCACTTCTGCTGGAGACCAGGGGTTAATGAGATCCTAGATAAATCTTCCCCTCCTGCCTTCCTGACCATGAAGAGAAATAAGGAAAAGATTGCAGGCTCTGATATTGGAAACTGCAGAGAGTAGGAGTATATTGGGTGAGTTAACCAGTGTAATACTGGAGAGCACAGATAAAAAGAGAGCTCTTGGGGTAGGAAAATGAATGACTCATAGGTGGAAAGTGGCCTAGTCTGAGACTGACATTTAAGTTGTTACCAAATATTTCAAATACACTGGAGACAATAAGGACATGTTTCCTGAAGCTAAATTCCATCTTTCTAGCTCACTTTCTGCCCCCTGCCCCTATCCAGCATCTGAGCAAAATCATCAATGCTACCAGGACTTCTCTTAACAGCTCTTCTGGCTGAGACCTTTTATTTTTCACATTGTCTGATTCCCAGAAAGAAAATTTGAGGCTAGATAACATTACATTCTTGACTGCATCAAAACAAACAATACCCTGGATCAGTCAGCTGGTGGGATCACTTCTTTCTCCTGGATTATTTTTCTGTTTTAATTGCTTAATTTTGTCATTGATAAATTTTTCAGGAAGAATTGTTCATGCTTTTTATAAAATTGCATGCAAAAAGTTCTTTTAAATTAGAGGAATGATGATTTTCCTTCATCTTGCTTAAAAAGGACATTCTACACTATGTCTATTCAACCTGAGCACAACTTTAGCACCTCCATGTTCCTCCTCACAGGCTTTCCTGGTCTGGAACAGTCATATGTGTGGATTGCCATCCCCTTCTCCTCTATCTATGCCATGGTTTTCCTTGGGAATTGCCTGATACTCCATGTGATCAGGACTGAACAGAGTCTGCATGAGCCCATGTTCTATTTCCTAGCCATGCTGGCCCTCACTGATCTGTGCATGGGGCTGTCCACTGTGCACACGGTCTTGGGGATCTTGTGGGGGTTCAGCAGTGACATCAGTTTGAATGTCTGTATTGGGCAGTCTTTCTTCATTCATGGTCTGTCCTTTATGGAATCTTCTGTTCTCCTTGCCATGTCCTTTGACCGTTACATTGCAATCTGCAACCCACTGCACTACTCCTCTATCTTGACTGATGCTAGGATAATCAAGATTGGAATAGCCATTCTTATTAGAAGTTTCCTCTTAATGACTCCTGTCATCATTCGTCTTAAGTTCTTCAAATACTGCCGGCCCCATGTTCTGTCTCACTCCTTCTGCCTCCATCAGGACCTGCTCCGCTTGACCTGCTCTGACATTCGCTTCAACAATTTCTATGGACTGGGGCTCGTGATTTGTACTCTAATGTTAGACTCTATCCTTATCCTTGTCTCTTATGTCTTAATTCTAAAATCTGTCTTGGCTATTGCATCTCAGGATGAAAGACTTAAATCTTTCCAGACTTGTGTCTCTCACATCTGTGCTGTGCTAGTCTTTTACATCCCCATCATTAGCCTAACTATGGTACACCGTTTTGGCAAGCACCTCTCCCCTATAGTGCATGTCCTTATGGGTAATATTTATATTATTTTTCCTCCCTTGATGAACCCAGTTATTTACAGTGTTAAGACCCAGCAGATCCGAAGTAAGATGCAGAGGTTCTTGTCATGGCAAAGGTACTGAGTCACTCCAATGTTGCATGAAAATACATACATACATATATTTGTACAATTTCTAAAATATTTTATGCTAGTAGTAATAGCAGCAAAGTCATTGTTTTGATCGTTAGCTTTTCTATCAGCATTGTCTATAGGACAATTTGAATATTAAATGACCAGACAGAATCTGCTCCAACAGGATCATTAAATTTGCAAGTCTCTCATCAGAGAGTGACTGTAGACATACATGCAATGATGCTGAGTTAATCCTCTGGGAAAATGTATAATAATAACATCAGATTTTGTGTGGGTCCCTGAAATAAAGTGACCAAATGCATAAATGACTGCAGAATTGGTTATAGACTATTGACTCCAGTTTTCAGAATTATTGTGTGAATGCCAAATGACCCTTATGAATAAACTTTAGAAAGGGAAGATGATAATGACAACTTGATATGGTCAAGGGCATAGTATCATACACTCCACAAAAATTTGCCTCATGTAATTGAATATCAAAGCAAAATAGATTCTTGAAAAGAGCATACCAGTAGAGAAACAGAGAAATGTAAATAATCTATGGCCCTAGTAGTTCATTCACTAGTCTTATTAGATATTAGTTGTTTTGCAACTTTACTGTAATCATAAGCTATTAGGGTAATGTCACCCTGTCAGAGCTAGAGTATCCTCACCATCCTCTGTGTTGAGATGTCTCTGAGACACTCAACCCTTTAGGGATCATGGAAGTCATACTAGCCGATTTCTCTATTTCTTAGTCTAAGGTCCCCACCAGATATATTGGGAAATTCCATGGGATAGAGCTCTTAAATGTAAAGAAATCCTGATTTTGCTTTTATTTATAAAGAATATGGGAGGATCTCATATGATGAAAAGAAATAATGCATAGCATACATAGAGATCAATTCTTGACAGCTCTCATTATCAGCTAGGGTTTTCTTCCTTTCATGGGGTGGAGACATTTTTATAAGGGAACAAAATGTCTCTTTGTTTCCTCCATTATACGAAGTCACATCACACCCCTCGTTGAAAACCTGGCACAATATTGATCTCCATTGGAACCTTCCAAATCTTACTCCTTGGCCTTTACTCCTTCTGTCCCAGCATATAGGATTAAATTTTCATGTATCCATTTAAATTTGGCATTTCAATAAACAATAAAAAGCTCTTAATCCATTGAGCATTTGTATTTTCTGTCTACTAAAGTGATTTATCAACAACAAATTCCATTCTTCCCCTTTCTTTAATGTTTTTCATGATAGGAAGCCTACTTAATGTTTATCACTCTGAGGAATGTATCTATTAAAACAGCATTAATTTTCATGTGTATTACACTGAAGGTGATTATCTAATGTGTTTTAGAAAATATTACTATTGTAAGGACCAAATCATTGCTGAGATAGATGTGCTAAGGCCAAGTGAACATCTGTAGTGAAAGTGTGAAATGAGCCATTTTTTCAACAAGGCCAATACTGGAAATTTCTTTGCCCAACTTTGTTTTTGTCTTGTTTATATTTATCAATGGCAGAGTAGAGGGTGAGAAGGAAAAAACCCACAAATGTTCTTAATCTTTGTAGAAAAAGATCTCATTTTTCTCAGTATTTTTCACATAAATATTGAAAGGCTTTTTGAAACCCTAACACAACTATGCCTTTCCTCCCATGTTATTCCTCCATAATTGTGTGTTCATCCTTCCTTGCTGAAGAAGACCATGCCATCAGAGAAATAATGACATGACTTGCACTTGATTTTGTTTTGCATGAGGGAGGGCTGTGCAGTCACGAGCTTCACTTCTTCAGAGCCATCGAAATCCAGTGACCAGATATTCATCAGGATGACTGGAGATGACCCAGGATGAGATGAATGGGGTTAAGTGACTTGCCCAAGGTCACACAGCTAATGAGTGTCAAGTGTCTGAGGTGAGATTTGAACTCAGGTCCTCCTGACTCCTGCACTGGTGCTCTACCCACTGCACCACCTAGCTGCCCCTCTTCCATAGTTACCTAGAAGACAAATGAAAGATTTCAATGATGGTGGCATTATAATTATAGAGTAGGAAGAGATCTAAGAGGTCATTCATTTAGTTAAATACCTGTATTTTACACATGAGAGAACTAAAGATCACAGAGGCCAAGAGGTCAACAACACATAGATACTAATGGTTTTGAACCCAGGTCCTCTTACATCACAGTCATTGCTCTTTCCCTTCTCATACTGAATGCTTAAATGAATGCCCTGGGACCTAGGTCAGAGGCTAAGAACTTGCATCACCCTTTCAGCTTCAAAAACCAAGAGATGAGATATTTATCCCAGGAGAGAGGCACTTCTGCTGGAGACCAGGGTAACCTCTCATTAACATGAGATCCTACATAAATGCTCCCCTCCTGCCATCCTCACCATGAAGAGCAGTAAAGAAAAGATCCTACAGACTCTGATATTGAAAACTACAGAGAGTAGAAGCATATTGAATTAGTTAACCAGTGTGATACTTGGGAGCACAGGTGAAAGGAGAGAGATCTTGGAGTAGGAAAAGAAATCACTCATAGATAGAAAGGGGCCTCACTTGCAACTGACATTTGTTAGTAAGTGGCATGATTCAAACCTAGCTAGGTGTTCTGACTCTAAACCAATACTCTATCCATTGAAGAATACCAAGCCATTTGTTGTGGGAAAGAACTTTTTTATTTATTAAATTGTTTGATTCTTACTTTATATGAGAAGTCGCTTACCTCGGTGTAGTATATGTAGGTCCTGCTGACCCCTGAGACCCTGCTAGGGACCCAGAGTTTGCTATTTATCCAGGCTTTGTATTGGGACCTCACCCTGAATTTGTGTGTTTGCCTAGCCTAAGTTTTATTGAATATTTCTTTTTTTTTTAAATTTATTTAACTTTTTACATTCATTTTCACAAGATTTTGGGTTCCAAAATTTTCTCCCTATTTGTCCCCTCCCCCCTCCCCAATGCACTGGACATTCTAATTACCCATATCACCAATCTTCCCTCTCTTC
>JAQQSK010006288.1:0-14502 GCA_028658325.1 Potorous gilbertii
TCCCCTAAACTCAGTGCCTGGCATTCCGTCATTACAGTTTCTTTTTTCATTTGGATTTTACATTCACACTTACAATCTTACAGAATGCTAGGACTGAGTATAACAATGGATGGATAATGAAGCCATTTTCCATATTGTTCAGACATAGCAGGAGAGATCTACACTTGGGAACTTAGGATCTAGAAGGGACCTTCAGAGATGATCTAGTCCAAGAAAGATGAAAAATCTCAGATTCGGGTTAAGAGACTTGTCAAGCATTATACAGGCAGGAATCATGGAGATGAATTTGAAGTTAATTCCTCTTGAACCCAGAACCAATGTCATTTTCCACTGGGGTAGGGAAGTGGGTTGGGAGATGAGGGTTGGGAGTCAGGAGTGAGAGAAGTACACTTTGAAATGTGTGTCTGAGGCTGAAGGTAAGGCAGATCCAGTCTGTACCCACAGTAAGCCAGATCTCTGTTAGTTCTCTATTAAGACTTCGTGCCAGAGTGACTCAGCAGACAAACCCAACACCCAATGTCCAAAAAGTACTTTGGGTACTGACTGCATGAAATAAAGACAATCACCCACCACAACAAAAATGGCCAAAGAGGGGCCTTTGTAGGAAGGAATTCTTGCCAACTTTTGGGTTTGAAAGGCAGTTCCAGCATTGCAGAGGGGTAAAGGTGATTCACTAGGGAAGGAAAACCACTGTATTTGTGCCAAGAAACCTCCCCCCATACCCCACCCCTGACCCATCCACAGGGTCTAGAAGAATCAGACGTGACTGGACAAGAAAGGAGCCATTGCAAGAGAACAGAGCTCACCTGTCTCTCCAGGCTTCAACATCCACGTTGCCCTGAGGCTAAAGCCTCGGACTTGGAAGAACGAGTACATTTGTACCTTTCTTAAATACAAATACTGCTGGGATTCTTCACATGTCTAACTGACACTGGGTTGTTAATGATTACAGGCTCCACTTAGCCCTCAACTGGTTAACAGGGAGTGGAAACTGAAGCTAAAGAAGAACATGGTAAAAAGTCAAAACACTTAGATAAACATATTCTGGTATTGGAAAAAACTGGCAGATATGGTCACATAGCCTGAGGAAGGGAAAATGGTGCCCTTTTTTTAAAGGGAAGGGTAGAGTCTGTAAACTGCAGGTCAGTGAGCTTCATTCCAGTGCCTGGCAAAGTTCTAGAACTCATGGCTAAGAGGGTGATGTATGAGAAAGTTTAATCAGGGTCCATAAAAATCCAGATGCCTTCAAAGTAACAAGCTGTGCCAGACTGATTTCCTTTTTGGACAAGGTAATTAAAGCAAGAGATTAGAGGAGTGCTGGAGATAAAGGCTAACTAGATTTCAGTAAAACAATTGACAAAGTATCTCCCTTGATCTTTGTGGGACACCTGGAAATAGCCAGGCTAGAAGACAGCACTTAGATGAATTCTCAGTGGGTTAGATGACCAGATCCACAGAATAAACATTAGGATGTCTGACTACTTGGGAGCAGATCTCTTGTGGAGCGTTCTGTGTTTTGATGATCAAATGAGATATTTGTAAAAAATAAAATAAAAGCACTTAGCACAGTTCCTGACACACAATAAGCACTCATTCCCTTCTCTTTTCCCCTCCCATTTTTTTTTTTTAACATTTTTACCAGTGAGTTGAACGAAACCGTAGGATGTATGTTTATCAAATTTGGAAGAGGACCCAGCAGGCAGATAACTACCCTACTAAAGGACAAAGCCAAGATCCAAACAGATCTCCACAGATTAGATCAATCCCCCATTAGATGATAAACTCCTTGAGATCAAGGACCATCTGTTTTGTGTCTTTTTGTATACCCAGGGTTAGTGCAATAAAGACACATAGTAGGTGCTTAAAAATGTTTATTGATTGATTTGAGGAATGGTCTGAGCCAAAGAATCAACTTCTATTGGTATATTAAGGGAATAGTGGAGAAAGCGATTTGACTACTTTGGAAGGTTAGTATAGTCAGTCAGTGGCTGAGAATATGTAAAGCACCTACTATGTGCCAGATACTGTGCTAAACACTAGGGATTCAAAAAAAGACAAAAACACAGTCCCTCAAGGAGTTCAATGTCTAATGTGAGAAACAACGTGTAAACACCTACATACAAACACAAAAATGACTGAGAAAAGTTTCTTGCAAGGTGAGACGAGCTGAGCCTTGAAGGAAGCTAAGAGGGGGAGATGAGAGGGCATAGGGGATAGGAGATAGGTAATGAAAATGCTTGGAGATGGGGCAGGAATAGCCAGGAAGTCAATATTATTGGATCACAGTATATGCAGAGGGGTCTAAGGTGTAAGAAGACTAGAAACGTAGAAAGAAGAGAGGTGATAAAGGTCTTTGAAAGACAAACAGGATCTCCTGTTTGATCCTGGAAGTGACGGAACCAATGGGGTTTGCAGAATTGGGAAGGGGGTGTTGATATGGTCAGAACTGCATACAGCTGAGTGGAGGCTAGCCTAGTCTAGATGAGTAACTAATGGGAAAAAAGGTTGGAGAAGGTTACCAGATGGTGGAGGTACTTCAATGCTGGGATAGGGAATTTGGACTTTATTCTAAGAGAGGAAGCAATTGAAAAATTATGTGAAACATAATAAGAAGAAAACAAGTGATACTGGAAACCAATAATAAGACAAGTGATAGTGTTCTCTTCCAAGGACTATGTCCATTCCTTCAGTTCTTAAAATAGGATGGATGCCACCCCCACCTCCTGGATTGCTCTCCTTTCCCTGGGCTTTTATTATAATTATACACTCCTACTTGTCTGGCTGCTCCATATCCATCCCCTTCACTGTTTCATCCCTTTCCATCATTCATTAGTGAGGGTATTTCCCCAAGGTGTTGTCATGGGTTTTTTCTTCTTTCTCTTTGTTATCTCTGTGATCTCATCTACTCTCATGGATTTAATTATAATCTCTATAAAGATATTTTCTGGTATCAATCTGTTCCTACGTTTCTAACTCCCTGCTGGACACATACATTGGGATGCTTGCTAACATCTTAAACTCAACATGTCCCAAACTGGAATATTCTCTCACCCACAAAATCTGCCAGTTAAAGGGATTTTAAGCCACAAGCCAGGAAAAATTTCCCAATAATTCAAGTTGTTCAAAAGTGCAATGGATTGTCTTGAGAGTTGGTGAGTTCCTCTTTCTTTGGAGTTGCCAAGAAAATCCTGGACTGTGTGGACTATAGAAGAGATTCTTCTTCAGGAATGAGTTAGACTGGATGATCTTTAAAAGAACTCTGAATGCTGAGATGCTGTGAGAGATGCAAGAATTCAGTAAGGGTTTAGAGTTAGACCAGGAAAATTCCAATTTGTCACACTTGTTGGCCTACCTATGGATGCAAATTTGTAACACTGGCAATGATTGTTGGTGCCCCACCCTTTGCTTTCCTCTGAATTCCCTTCAGCTAGAGACCTCCCACTACTTGTTACCCCAACTATGATGACTTCTCTCATAATCACAGAATCTAGGCAGCAGCCTACACTCTTGGTACCACCCACTTGGGTTACTCCCTTAGTCCTAAGAAACTTCCCCACTTCCCTCCCTTCTGTTTCTAAGCCACACCATTACCAAAGTGGTCCTCCTTAGTCATAATCTAGGTCTGACCCTTCCTCTGCATAACAACATTTCAGAGCAAAAGACATCAGCATTTAGCTTTGATGCAGTGGGCAATCCATTCCAGTAGGCTGATGATGGACTACATTTTCCTGCTCTTAATAGAGAAGCAATTGATCATAGATCCAGAGCCCTATTTTTGTGGTCAGACAAGACTGATGTATTGGCTTGTTTTGCTCAACTGTTTCTCTTCATGATAAGGGTGGATCCTATGGGTCAGAGTTTTTAATAGCCTTAATAAAATATTTCTAAAACCTTTCAATAGCTTCTTGTTGTTGATTAAGTTCAAATTTCTTTCCGTAGAATTAAATCTGCTAAACAGTAGGGCAACAGTAACTTACCATATACTACTTTCCTTGAATACACTCCATGCTTCCCTCTCTGTTCCTCAAACATGCCTTGTTTCTTTTCCTTTCTTTTCTTGTTCCTTCTCTTCTTTCTTACTTTTGCTTCTTTCCTTTCTTCCTTTCTTTTTTCTTTACTTTTTGTTTTTCTTTCTTCCCTCTCTCCCTCCCTCTCTTCTTTCTTTCTTTCTTTCTCTTTCATCTCTGAGATTCTGCTTCTATTAGTTATGTTTGAAATCACCTCCGTCTCTCATCTTTACCAGATAAATTCTTTCCCTGCCCTTAAAAACCAGTTCAAATGTTACTTCCTCCAGGAAGTCTTTTTTGATCCACCTGCTTATTAAGTTATTCCCTGAATCTCAATAAAATGATCTGATCCATCATATTTCCCGAACTACATGTTTAGGATCATAAATGAGTGAATTAAAAAAAGACATTTACCAAGTGCCTCGTATGTACAGGTGCTGGGGATACAAATGCTCTACTTGCCTCCCTCACAAACTGCATTATATTTAAGTACTTTGCATATATACATAATGGTCTGCTTTACTTAGTCTGTATATACAGATATGTAATTATTGCTTTCTCTATTAGAAATATAAGTCCCTAGTGAGTAGGGATTGTTTCATTCTTTGTATGTGTATCCCCAGAACCTAGCATACAGTCATCTCTAAATAAATTCTTGTTGATTGATAGAAATGGGTTAAATGACTTGTCCAAGGTCACACAGCAGGTAAGAGTCTGAGGCCAGATTTGAACTCAGGAAGAGGTGTCTTTCTGACTCCAAGTCCAACATTCTACCCTTTGCATTACCTACCTGAAAATTACCATCATTTCACCTTTTATTTAGGTAATCCTTCAAAGCCTACATAGTGCTTTGTTTACAGAATTTACAGGATTATTAAACCTGTTTTAAATGTATCCCCAGCTGCAAGCTCATTAGTGTGGTACTCTCTCCTCACTGGTGGAGATCAATGCCACTGATCCTGGAGGGCAGGGCAGAGGTATCTAGAGACAGAGACAGAAAGAGGGCCAAGTACAGTAGCCAATTCCATGGCAGGTTAGGGTGTGGGAGAGAAAGTTGTTCTCCACCAATGAGGAGAAAGTCCCACACAAGTGGGCTTTGGGACCAGGATTGCATGAAGAGAAAGAATTTAAGGCTCGGGGAGGTGAAATAGTTTGTTCATGGATATAATATGGAATTTGAACTCCTGACTCACCCTCTCTTTCTATTAGAAAACGCTGCCTCCCTAACTAGCTGGTAAGATCTTCAAAGTGCAGGATATGTTACAGGATAAGAGATTTAGAGCTGGAAAGGACATCAGACGTCATCTAAACCATTTGGTCCAGTTGTTTTTAACCCTTTTTTTGTGTCATGAACCCTTAATTAAAGTAATATTTTTATATGCACAAAATAAAGTCTAAAGAATTACAAAGGAAATGAATCATATTCAAATACAGTTCTCTAAATATTTTTTTTTCAAAAAATAATTTCCAGGAACCCAGGTTAAAGGACTCCTGACCTATAGATGAGGAAATTGGAGGTCTAGAGAAATTAAGGGACATTCCAAAGGTCACACAGGTGACTAGGGCCAGGGCCAGCATTTGAAGCCAGTTTCTCTGATATTGTGGCCCTACCTTCTGCATCATGCTTTTTCCAGTGTGTCATTTTTAATTTTCATATCCCTGGTACATAACATAGTGCCCTGATATGGGAAGGACTTAACAAAGATTCTTACATTGGTTGGGAAGTTGGATTAGGTGACCTAGAAGGTCCACTCCAATGATAATTCTATTAATTGTAACATTCAATTCAATTAATTGTAGTTGTAATATGGAATGGAATCATTTATATTTTCTAATTGTAATTATAACAATTCAATTAATGGTAATATTAGAATATTATAATTCTATTATAGATATTCCAGTTTTTTAAAATTTCTTTTATGAATTCCATTATAAAGTCTTTTCTAAAAGGAAACATGTCAATTTCCATAACCAACATAAATGTATGATTTTTTTCTAATTTAAAAATTGGCAAATAATTCCTAAATATTTATCAATATTTTCTCACTATTACTTTAAGTAGGAGGAAGCTCAGTCTACATGAAATATTTATTTTGGCCAACACTACACTAATTGTCTAAAATATTTTATTTGTGTAAAATAGGGGCACCATTAAAACACAAGGCTAAGATTTCCAAAATCGAGACAAAATGGTGAGCCATACCATTTGAATTTGTACTTCAGCAAGTCTTTGTCAAGATCCCCTCCAAGTTTGTCCAATTTCTACCATGAAGAACAGCGATTTACCTGAACAGATGTCAGTTGTCATAATGATGGGTGCCTCCAGATATTTATAGCAATGCATCGATTATCATGCTAAGAAATGTGAGACGCCTTTTAGGTTTCTTCTACCTTATTAACATTTTTCTCTATCACTTGCTTAAGTCTAGGCAACCAACAAAACAATCAGTAAAGCCCTGATCTGTAGTGTTTTCTGATTTCCAAAGTGAAAATGCTCATTGAAAATTTGGCCATTAGCTTCTGAGATTGAACAGGCTCCAGGAAACTCCTAGTCCTCTTGAAAAGGTGTACACAGGGGAATCCAATGAGCACATATCAAAGGTAAATGCAGAGTCGATGTCGACTGTGAAGAAAAGACACCTTTCCAGAAAAGTATGAAGTCAACCACTTATCAACAAAGCTGGCCATCCACAAATCTGGGTTTCCCCAGAAAATGTTAGGTCCCTATCTTAATCCCTGTCAGTACAAGGTATCTATTTTAAAAAGCTCTCTTACTAAAGTTAAATGGTTGAGGGCTTTTCAGCTGATGACTTTTTAGATTTTTAAAAGTAAATATATGATCTTCCTCCCTCTCTTCAGTTAAAGTGATTGATATTTCCCTTGCTCTCTGAATTGTTGATGTTCTGTGATTCAAAATATTCTGGTTTCTTCCTAGAGCTTACAGGAGATGAGGGCTATTTTGCCTTTCTGTTTTCTCGTTTGTTTGTGTCTGACTTTTCGTGACTCCCATATGGAGTTTTCTTAGCAAAGATACTAGAGTGGTTTGCCATTTCCTTCTCCAGCTCTTTTGACAGATGAGGAAACGAGTGACTTTCCTAGGGTCACACAGCTAGGAAGTATCTGAGACCAGATTCGAACTCATGAAGTTGTCTTTCTGACTCTGTCTGGCATCTATCCACTGCACCACCTAGCTGTCCTCTTCTCAATTTAGTTAGCTATTAATCATAAAATCCAGTATGCCAGGTGTCAAAGTCTTGGCTACCAACAGTAGGAAAACCATCCTGATTCGATTGATTTCCATTTGTTGGATTTCAGTTTGTACTCCCAACTTGGAAAAAAACCGAATTCTCAAGTTACAGAATTTAGAACTGGGGAAGTACTTGCAAACTCATCTTATCCATCACCCTCACTTCACAGATATGGAAAAGGAAAGTGCAGGGAGATTACAGATTTGCCCAAAGTCACATAAGCAGTAAATAAGCAGAGCCAAGACTCAAACTGAGTTCTTCTGACTCCAACTCCTATGTCCCATGTGCTTCATACAAACCACATTTCTTTTCTAATGCATTTTTTAAAATCCATAAATAGCTATTGGGCACATTAAAAAATAAGCAACAATGAAGAGGTTGTTGGGGAAAAAAAATAAGTGATAGGAGAAATGTGAAAAGCAAGACTTCCAAGCTGAGGCCTCGGTTTTTCCTCCAACAGAGTCGGAGACTCAAGTAAAAGGGAGAACAGATCTCCTTCTGCTCTCCCATTCTGCGGATTCACCGGTCTGCCTCTAGACAGTCTAGTCTACTGCTCTATGTATAGCAGGCATTCACTAAATACTGCATTTGTTAAACGAGGAACAAGGAAAAAAAATACTTCATACGTTAATTTGCATCCCTAAACTACATAGGGAAATGAACTCTTAGCCTTTCCTCTGAAAACAAACAAACAGCCCAAAACTCCCAAGAGAATTCTCAAAGCACTTTGGCAGGGCCACACAACACAAAGACAAGCCATACCTTACATAGCCCAGCTGCTTTCTCCCATTGTGTCCTTAGGGCCCTGCCTAGAGGATTCATGAGCGGATGAGGCATATGTATTTCTGTAATTTTGAATTCCTCTGCCTCTCCTCCCCAAAATCACATACCAGTTTCCTCCTCTTCCTAATAATCACTCTAGGGTTAGCCTTCAAAGCAGGACAATAGTTTATGTTTTCTGGGGCATTGGAGAAGACTTTCTGAGTACCCTCCCTCAGTCCCTTACTTCAGAAATTCATTACTTTGTGCTATGTTAGAATATCCTGGAGTACCATTAAAAGGAGTCTTAAATATATTTGCGGCTGTTCAGTCTTTTCAGCCTCAGTACCTTTTCCTGTGAGGAAAGGAGTGGGTGGAGAAGAAAGATCATTGTAATCCTGAAAACAATATATATCTGTCTACGGTATTTAAATGGGGGAAGTGGGGTAGGAGCTCCATGGAGGAGGAGAGAATAGTTCTGAGGGAGGGAAACTCCTACTGGGGAGGAGAATGAAGAAAGGTGTCTAGAGATACAACCTCTGATCTCCAGGGGCACCTTCATTTCTCTGCTTCTCTTGGCTTGGGTGTGGTCAAATCTTTCCCCCATCTTCCCACCCCCAAAGTTCAGCACTAACCAGGCTGGAATTTTTCGCTAAAAGGAAAACTGTCAAGCAAAGAGAAAATAAAACAAATCACAGAATAAAAAGCACAGGGGTATTTTCCTAAGGTTACTCCAGTCTGGCCACTGATTGGTTTTGTTGACATTTAGAGCTCTTGTTCCTGGGTCTTACCTCAGCTCTTCCCCTATGATCTCTACCCACCAACTGTAGTATTTTTTTCTTTCATCTCAGTTTCCTCATTTGTAAAATGTGATCCCTTCAAGGTCAAAATATAATGGGCTGCTATGATCTGGTCTCAAAGTTAGCCTCGATGCCCAGTCTTACTAAAAGACATGCCGCCTCATGAGCCAATGTAATCCTCTCTGCATTCTCAGGTTCCTGCTATACTATAATATACTCTGCTCTGCTATAATACTACATCTGACCAGAACTGGAAGTAAGCTGGTCCTGTCTAAATCATTGTTAGAATATTAATATATTAGTGTATTTATGTCATGTATTATTATATTATGTTGTTATATTATTTTATGTCATGTTACATTATGTTATATATAATTAGGATATTATGTAGCAGTATGGTAGAGTGGAAATAGCACTGAACTTGGAATCCAAAATACTTACTACCTGTAAGAGCTTGGGCACGCCACAACTTCTGAGCCTCTTTCTTCACCTGTAAAACAGAAGTAATGAAATACACTGGGGTCTTTCTACTTCACTGAGATTTCCTCCAAGGCTAGTTGGTCAGCCCATAAACATTTAGTTAATGCCTATTATGTGTCAGGCATATGTCCCAAGAACTAAAGATTTTTAAAAGGCAAAAAAGCAAGAAACAAAATCTTCCTTCTTTCAAGGAGTTCACTCTCTAACAGGAGAGGCAACATGAAGATACATATAGGATAAATTAGAGATACTCAATAGGCGATAGGCAGTAGAGTGAAGAGGGATCTAGAAAGACTTCTTGTAGAAAGTGTTTTTATAGCTGAGACTTGAAGGAAGCCAGGAGGCAGAGGGGAGGAGGGACAGAGTCCTAGACAGGGGATAGCCGTGAAATACATAGAGTTGGGAGATGGAGTGCCTTGCTCATGGAAGAGCAAGGAGGTTAGTGTCACTGGATCAAAGATTATGTGAGTGAGAATCAGCTTGTAAGAAGACTAGAGAGGCAAGAGGAGTGCAGATGGTGAAGGGATTTGAATGCCAAACAGGGCTTCTTCTATTTGACTGGGGGTCACTGGTATTCACTGAAGGGGGTGGGATGTGGTCAGACCTGCTCTTTAGGATAGTTTGACAGCTAAATGGAGGATGGATTGTACTGATGAGAGACCAATCAGCAGGCTCTTACAGGTCTGGGTGTGGGCTGAAAAAAGCCTACACCAGAGTGGTCAGAAGAGAGAAAGGGGATATATATGAAACATGGGAAAATTGAGAGGACTCGCCTACAGATTTGATATAGCGGGGGAGGGGATGAGAGAGAGTGAAGAGTGAGGGATGGTACCCCTAGGCTGAGAGCCTGAGGGATTGGGAGAAGTAGGTGAGAAAAGGTAAAGAGTTCAGTTTGGGTCATGCTGAGATTAAAAACAGACTCCACTCCCTCTTCCCTGTCTTAAAGTTCTAACCAAGTCTGTTCCTGTTCTGATGGATGCAACATGCTCTAAACGCCTTAGTACAGAAAAAGTGGCTACTATTCTTTGAATCCAAGGACTAAATCCATCTTCTGTCATCTATAAGCTCCACCCACTTCCCCAGGTTCTTTTTCATGACTCATCCTCTGGTGCCCTTCCCACCTCTCCCCTCCCTAACCCCAGAAGGGTGACATTTCGTGAGTAAGCTTACGATAGAAAAAGACTTCATGAATATATTAATAACAACATGCTTTCTATCAACCCATGAGAGAGGGTTATTTTCTCCCATGGGGATTTACACAAATATTAGGCAATTTCCTTAGAACTAACTCTTTTCCTGAGATTAAAATGATTAGTTCTTCTTCAATTCAACAAGTTTAAAAGCCCCACGCTGGGCAATAAAGGAGATACAGTTTGGATACGACACAGTCCTTGTTCTCATGAAATCTGCAGTTTTGATAGGGAGGCATGACTAGTACACAGATAAGCATAAAACAAAACAATAAGTAAAAAGGGCATCAAATTTGTGTAAAACAAAGTGACTGGTAAAGTCCTGGAAACGAGGAATAGTCTTTACTGACTTGGTGGAATCAAGGAAAACTTTGTAGAGGAAATAACATTTGAGTCATAAACTTTATAGAACTCAAAAGTGGGACAACACATTTACAAAATTTAAATGTTTGGTCCTTGTGAGGTTACATTCATCCCTCAAACACAAATAAACTAAACTTATCTTTTCCCTCGGCTGCTATAAAACCTCCTCTTACTCCCTTTCCTCAACCCCCTTCCCTCGCCCTTCCATAAAATGTTCTGTTTGGGGAAGCTTCATCTTCCAGTCTCCTCCCTGAGCTGTAACAATAAGATGCAGTCTTGGGTGTATTTGAGATTCAAGAGTCCCAGAGAGCTTTGTCAGACTGGGAATCAGAAAATGAAAGTCAGAATCAAATCCCAAGAAGTGCTTAATTTCCAGACCTCTTTGCCCAGGTCTTTCCACAGGAGGAAATTGCCACCAGCCCCATTATTTAAATCTCGGTCATCATTGCATTATGATGAGTAGATTGGTTAAAGACATGGTACCAAATGAACTCTTCTTTCTGTGTTGGTGGAGTGGATTAAGGGTGAAAGTAGCATTAAGAAGGAAGCGGGAAGACTTCTTGTATGAATTCCAGAAGCCTAGTTAGAAAAAAAAATCTACGATCTCTGTTTCTTGCTAGGATAGCTTTTCTAGGAATGATGACAATTATTGTTCTTTTATTTTATTTTGAATTACATATAAAAATAATTTTTAATATTCATTTAAAAAATTTGAGTTACAAATCCTTTCTCTCCCTCCTCCTTTACAAAGCAAGTAATTTAATATAGATTAAACATGTACAGTCATGCAAAATATATTTCCGTATCAGCTATGTTGCAAGGAAAAAACCCAAGTCTTAAAAAATTTTAAAATCCAAGTTTTTAAAAAAAGTGTGCTTTTGGTCTGTATTTGAACTCCAGTAGCTCTTTCTCTGGAGGTGGATAGCATTTTTTGTCCAAAGTCCTTCAGAATTGTCTTGGATCATTGCATTGCTGAGGATAGCTAAGTCATTCAGAGTTGATCATCATACAATATTGTTACTATGTATGATTTTCTCCTAGTTCTGTTCACTTCACTTTGTATCAGTTCATATACCTCTTTCAGATTTTTCTGAAATAATCCTGTTTTCATTTCTTATAGTATTTTATCACAATCATACCACAACTTGTTCAGTCATTCCCCAATGGATGGGCATCACTTCAGTTTCCAATTCTTGGCCACCACATAAGAGCTGCTTATAAATAATTTTGTCCATGAAGGTCCTTTTCCTTTTTCTTTAATCTCTTCAGGATACAGACTCAGTAGGGGTATTGCTTGGTCAAAGGATAGACACAGTTTTATAACTTTTTGGTCTGTTGTCCAGAATGGTTGGATCAGTTCACAACTCCACCAAGAGTTAGGCCATTATTCATCAATGAATCTGTGATCTCCCCATCCGCTATCCACATCTCACCTGGACCAACTTTCTCCCAAGCTCTGCCAGAGGCCCCCCCCCCCCCCCGAAGGACCACCCGCAGTATTTCAGGCCTCCTCTAGCTAAGTCCTAACATGTGGTAGTATACATGAAGCATACTGCCTGTCTAAAATATGAGTTCATGCAAAGGATATTGAAGGAATGCATGGTGTGTATATTTAGGTTATATAGCATAATGCTTCTGATCATTTGCTGTTAAGGGCTGGCGCAAAAGAGGCCACCCAAGAATCTCAAAGATCACTTGCTCCGGAAGACCTGGGTTCAAATCTCCAGTTATTACTTATGGTATTTGTGTGACACTAGGCAAATGGGACTAAATGGCAAATCACATTTATACACAAAACTTAAGCCTCACATTACATCATAATTTTACTGGATCTTCACAGCACCAGGGATTGTATAAAGGTGCTTCTGCAGTCTCTTTCAGGTATCAAGCGTCCTACACATCATCAGAAAAAGGAGATCCGGGCTGGTCATATCTAAAACGCTGTGACTATTGAGAAGGCGTCATGGTAGAGTGGTGATAGAACTGGGTTTGGAACCCAAAATGCTTACCACTTATGTGACTTTGGGCAGGAAACTATCTCTCTGAGCCTCAGTTTCCTTATCTGTATAGCAGGAGAAACAGTATTCACATCACCTCCTGGGGCTTCAGGCTTGAATGAGGCAGTATTTGTATAGGAAAGCGGTGTGTCAAAGCCCTAGGTTGAGGTTTTTAATACATACTTTTCATAAACATCCCAATAGGGGAACGATTACAGACAGAATTTAAGGGGAAGAATCTTTTTTGAGGGGGAGGTCACAAACAGAAGATTCAAAAGCTGTATTTGTTATAAAGTGAATTATCATTAAAAATAAGTTTTATATTTAATTTTATATTTTTCTATAGGGCTTTACAGTTAACAAAACGCTTTACACAGACATTATCTGATCCTAAAAGCACCGTTGCCGGTAGGTGCTCCTGTCCCCATTTTACAGACGTAGACACTGAGGCAGACAGTCTCGGGGCTGATCTGAAATGGGCTCAGGCTTGCCCGGCCACGGCGCACGGCTACAGTAACAAGTGAGCGTGGGGGGCCCTTCCCCGATCCCCGGGGTCTCCCAGCAGGTGCTCCGCTGCCCAGGCACCGCAGCCCCGCAGCCGGCCGGGGCCTCCGAGGCCGGGGGATCGCAGCCAGCGCGCGCCGCCGGGTCCAAGGCCCTCCTCCCGGGCCTGACGTCGCGCTCCGGGCAAGGGGTGTAGCCGCGGAGGCCGGAGAGGGGCGCCCAGGCCACCCCGGGCCCCAGGCTCCAGCCCTGCCCCCTCAGCACGGGCTTCCCCCGCCCCCGGACGGCGGGTGTGTGTGCGCGTCTGGCCTGGCTCGCTCTCCCCGGCTCAACGTCAGTGGGAATTTCCAGCCAGGAAGTGAGAGAGTGAACGAGAGAGAGAGAGAGAAGTGCGCCCGGCAGCGGCGAGCAGGAAGGGGAGGTTTCGCCACCGAGGGCCGGGGACGCGCTGACAGCTTCCCCCTTTCCCCTTCCCGTCGCTCGGTCCCGCCCGCCCGCCGTCCGGTCGGCCGCCCGAGCTGCTCCGGGGACAGCGCGCGAGCGAGCGAGCCAGCCGGGACGGGCCAGGGCTCGGGCCGCGCTCCCCTCGCCTCCCCGGCCCGGGCTGCGGGCCATGCGCCGGGCCGCCCGCCGCTAGGCTCCGCGGGGCTGACCCACGCGCGCAGCCCGCCGCCTCCGCCGCCTCCTGCGGCCAGCCCCCCACCGCCGCCCGCCGGCCCCGAGCGGGGAGGCCCTGGACAGCGGCTCCCGCAGGTAAGGGCGCAGCGGGGGCCGCGCGAGCGGGGAGGCTGCTCCCGGAGGACCGGGCGGACGAGGGAGGGCGAGTCGGCTCACCCGGGCCGATCCCCAGCCGCCATCCCCCCGGGGCTAGACTTCCTCATTCCTGCCCGACCCGCCGCGGGAGCTGACACCAGCTGCGAGGTACCGGGCATGGGAGGAGGCGGAGAGGCAGGCGGAGGAGGAGAGGCAGGCGGAGGAGGAGAGGCAGGCGGGGAGCCGGGTGGTGCGGACCGGAGCTGGGGAGCCGGGGTGGTGCGGATCGGCTCCGGGGAGCCCGGGTGGTGCGGACCGGAGCCGGGGAGCCGGGGTGGTGCGGATCGGCTCCGGGGAGCCGGGGTGGTGCTGATCGGCTCCGGGGAGCCCGGGTGGTGCGG
>JAQQSK010006289.1:0-14501 GCA_028658325.1 Potorous gilbertii
TGGGTGCTAAGAAGTTGTTGGAGTGTTCCAGGTGTGAGCCATGGACAAGTTTGAGGAGGGGGGCAATAGTGAGCACCAATAGTAGGGATAGTATAAAATAATAACAAGAGCCGAGCTTTGGTCAGTGCCTTTACCATTCTCGGCAGCCCTGTGAGGGAGGGGCCGTCTCCATCCTCATTTTATGGACAGAAGGTACTGAAGGTGGGAGAATCATCTTCCCGACTGCGCCCAGCCCTCAGGCTGCCGAGTCACCTAGATGCAGTAACAGCTAGTGTGGAAATGCAACCACACTTTGAACAGAAAAAGGATGGCAAAGAGCAACGAGGAACAGAGGGACATTCATTTATAAAAGATGTGCTATTAGATATTTCGCAAGGCTATTTTAAAAAGAATGTATTTTAATAATAGAATAGCATTCGAGATTTCTCAAATTATTTTCTTTATATGAAGGTTTTACTAAAGCTCACTCTCACTTCACGATGACCTATCTCCTAACTCCAAAATGACTGACCCTCGCACTGTACTTGGAGGCTACCTCTCTGAGAAAAGGAGAAAAGCATGTTTCTCTGACTTCGCAGAAGCCGTGATTGGTCATTGTATTAATGGATGTATTACTATGTTGATACTTATCAGTAATTAATTTTGATATTTTCCTTTGTTCTCCTGGTTCTGTTCAATTCACTTCACATCAGTGCAAGCAAGTCTTCCCAAGCATCTCCACATTTTTCATATTCACTCTTTCCCATAGTGCAATACTGCTATCTAGCATTTTTATACCACAACCATCCTCCTCAAATTGTTTTTCTGTTAATAGGCACGTAGACCTTGCCTAGTGTTTTCTGCTTAAGCCAATGATTTCAAATCATACCTGGATTACTTCAGCCCCACTTTTCTTTCCAGGAAGCAGCTCTCCTTTACAAAGGGAAGGGAAATATATTTTTTTCCCCAAAAATGTGATTGAAGGGTCGCTTGCCCAAAGTAAGTCAACTAGCTTGGTTGCTCAGCAGTGCCTCCTCCTCATTTCCCAGTGATACCAACGTTCATCATCCCCCAGAGCTTTGCTGTATAGCTGTCACCTGCTGTGAAATTGGGGGGGGTGTGATCAGATTCTCTGATAAACAGTTTGCTGCATGTGGGACTATGCTGTGGTCACCAGAGTTTTCAATGTTCTTGTTATATGTCAATGAAAATGGCAGCAGTTCATGAAAGAATGAAGTATAGGGAGGCCAGGTGCAAGGAATGGAGCAATGTTTAGTCAGGAGGACAAGCCCTTCCCTGTACTTAGAGTTAAAAAGTGACAACACTAGATGTTGCTGGAGTTTATTTCAGATATGATGTGGAGAATTACCGAAGGCACTTCTATTTCCATTGGCCCTCACTGGAAGTCAGTAACTCATTGGTGCTTGGGGGGTGTTTTATCATTTTCTAGGCTCTTTCTTGTCCATTAACTCCTTTGATGTTTGTAAGCAGTCCTGTGAGGTGGACAAAATAGGTGTTATTATTAACTCCATTTTAAAGATCGTGAAACTGAGGCTCACAGAGATTGTGATTTGTAGTTGTTGGGCTAGGTAGACTGAAGTTTTAGCCTGAGGTGGACAGGAATTTAAAAGCACCTTGAAGGATCATGCTGTGTTAATTGAGAGAGCATATATTACAGACATCTATAAGGCAAAGAAATTAGTAGGATGAAGGTTTTTATTTCAAAGAAAAACTATATTTCTCACATCACTTGGTGCTCCTGGTTCTTCTAATGTTAAAATATTCAGTCTTTGAGGGGCTTTCATGTAGAAAAGGGAGTGATTAAGTTTATTCTCTTCTCCCCTAAAGGACAGGATCGGGAACAGTGGGGTGGGGGTAGTACAGAGAGGTAGATTTAGGTTTCGCTTCTTTACAAACTTCCTAACAAGTAACGTCTTGTCCAAAAGTAGGACGGGGTTGTGCCGGGTAGGTGATGGGTTACTATGAGGCTGGTTCATTGCACTGAATGACCCTGGAGGTCTCTTCTAGCCCTGAGATTTTTTTTAATTTTTTTTTTTTTACCTTGATTAGTGTCATACTTGAGGCAGTGGGGCATCTAAACCTGGGTTTTCTACCAAACCAGACTTCCCTATAGGTACCCAGGAAAGGGTAAAAATGATGCTGTCTCTCTCACTGAAGTTGCCCTACAGATAAAATAAATTCCTAGCAAAAACAGCACTTACTGCTTTATTAAAAGAAGACCTGAGTTCAAAGATAACTTCAGACATTTACTAGCCGTGTGACCCAGGACAGTTTGCCTCAGTTTCCTCCTCTCAAAAATGAACTGAAAAGGAAGTGGCAAACCACTCCATTATCTGCCAGGAAAGCCCCAAATGGGATCATGGAGAGTCAGACATGATTGCAAAAAAGAGGGGCTTAAGAGACAGTATGCTGGACATGGAATCTGGGAGATGAGTTAGAATTCCACTTGAGCTATCCAATATCAAGCTAAGTACTGCCATGTCGGAGATGATGATGATGGTGCAATTTGTAGAGAGAAAATGACTGTAGAGAAGTAAGTGTGGTCTCTTCAAGTCTTCAAGCTTGAGAAACCATTTCTATTTCCAGCTTCAATCTTGATTATAATAAGAGTAGTTTCAAGACAAGTAGGAATCCCATGCCCCAAGCCCACTAAAATGTGTGCCGGGAGAAAATGGCTGATTCTTGGGGACAATTTTTAGTTCAAATGAAATGAACGCCAACCTTAGCTGAATTAAGTTGTGTTCTTTCCAGTCTACTGCTGTGAGTTGGGAGACAGTTGTCTGGTTTTTACATGGCTCGAAGCAAAAAATCGTAGGTCAAACTGTGACTTTTGCAGTCTGCAACACTGTTTGAATTCCTAACAATTCTTACAGGGCTTTGAGCTAGCCAGCTAATGAATAGACTGCAGTTAATGATGAGTGAACCTCAAAATAATTGGTTCAGATAAGCACCCAGAGGTACTAATGCATCTCTGAGCTCATGGGTACTTCTTGGATCTGTTGAATTCATTTAGAAAAAAAAAAGAAGGAAAGAACAGAAGCATGTTTTGGCATTTGCAATGCTTTTCATCTGTTTTAAATACCATGAGAGCATCCTTTCTTGTGTGATTTTTTTTTTGTCACTTCAATATCTAAACAGAACAAAGAAATGGGAGAGAATTCAGCAGTAGAACAAGCAATGATAGCAAATCTTTATATAGTGCCTGAAGGTCTGTAAAACACTTTACAAATAGGATCTCATTTTATCTCAGCTATCATTGTCTCCATTTTACAGATGAGTAAACTGAGATAGTTTAAGTGACTTGTTCAGGGTCACACAGCTAGTAAGGGGCTGAGGCTGAATTTGTAGTCCTTTCTGACTCGTACAGACCCAATACTGTACCACTTAGTTGCCTTCACATAGCTATAGTCTTTAATATCTGTTGATTTCTCAAATGTTGGGTATTTTCAACTAAGCACGGAAATTGTAACTTCCTTATGCTCATAAATCTTACACCTAGATGACCTGTTTTTTTGACCTATAACTCTGTGAATGGCAAAAAAAGTGACTTCAACGACACTCCACTCTTCATTAATTAGTGCTTGAACCTTAAATTAGACACCTACTATATTTAAAATGCTACACAAAGCATCATAGCTAAAAGAAACAGATGACATAATCCTTGCCCTCAAAGAAACTGTACTCTGGTTATCAGAAGAAAAATATGCATATGTGAAACAGTCAGAAAATAATTACAACATCTCAAATAATGCCCAGTATCTGCTGTAAGCTGAAAGCAGGAAAAGATTCAGAATAAGGGCCTGATTAGCTTTGGGGTAGGATGTTACTAGTACCAACACTTACAGCTTTACTTTTTTATAATCATTAAGTATATAATCAGAAACTGTCAAGTCTATGAAGCATTTGACAACAACCTTGCAAACGTAACATAAATATCCAGACCCAAAAGATGAGAAAACTGAGTCCCATAGAGATCCTGACTTGCTCCAAGGGACATTGGTGATATGACCATTCAGCTATGAGATAGGTTACGGCAGACCATACCAGAAGCTGGGGTTCCTTTTAGATGCTTGCTTAATAAATCCTTACTGATGGATTGATTGGTTAATAATAGGATGGAAGGGTTGTAACCAAGATTTTGCCATGGCTGCCAAGCTGGAGACATACAAATCGATGACCTTTGTATAAATTGAAAAATCGACATAGCCTCTGGTTTTCTCCTATACCTTTCCTTTATTCCTTTGTACATGATTCATCTGCCTTAATGCATATTCAAATGCCTTCCCTTTGGAAAATAAAGGAAGATTGCATATGGAAGTTGGATAGCTGTAAATCCATGGACAGGGTCAAAACTCTCCTCCTCTTTATTGATCTTCTAAATCAGATCTCTCCCCTCTTCTTCCATACAGTCCATCCTCTGTGTTTTCATGAATGGTGTGAATATGGATTTCCCTTATAAAACTGATTACCAGGATCAGAATGTTCAGGTTTAACTAGTTGTCAAGCCACAAAATTTGTGAGCTGGAAACTTTTCTTGTCTTGCTTGGTAACTTACCTTTGTAGAAAAATCCCAAATAGAGATGACTTATCTGCCCTGAGAGTCCTGCCCAAACAGATTTTGAGCCTGTTTTATTCAAGTTTGCACTTGATGCTGCTAAATCATGTCTTGGAGAAGATTCTCGACAAGTCTTTTAAAGCACCTACGATGTGCTAAAGCATTGTACTAGATGCTAGGGATAAAAAACAAAGACTTACATGATCACTGTCGGGGGAACAAACATGTACATGATGTATAAGTGTATACAAAACATCTATGAAGGAAATAAAGAGGGGAAGGCACAAACAACTATGGCAAGAAGGGCCTCATGTAGTTAGATGGTCAGGGAGCTTTGAACAAAGCCAGGGATTCTGAGAGATGAAGGTAAGGAGGGAATGAATTCAGCATGTACACCCCTGCTTTCAAGGGCTTTACAACCCACTGGATGGGAGAGCAAATAGCTGTGATGGTAGAAAGAGAGGTCTACTCTGTGAAACATTTGAGGAGGCTTTTTGGGGTTGGGGAAGAGTCAGGGAGAGGGAGAAGGGAAAACTTCACGGAGGCAGAGGTACCTAATTTGTCCTGAGTTGAAGGAAGAGACTGCAGAGAATGGAGGTGGGAGGAGGAAAGGGAATCCACTCTGGACCTGGTGGCAAAAACTCAGAGATGAGAGGGCAGGGTGTATACAGGGGGCAATTGCCTATAATGAGTATGTGAAGGAGAAGTGGTAATTATGAGATAAGACTGGACAAGACAGAGGAGGCAGCAAGGGGGCAGGCATAGTGGATTGGAATGTTAGACTTGGGGTCAAGAAGACCTGGATTCAAATTCTACCTTAAATGTCTTAAAAGACTTCCTAGCTGTCCGATGTTCCCTTGACCTCTCATTTGTAAAATGGGGAACTTAATAACCTCTACTTCACAAGATTGCTGTGCTGATCGTCTGAGATAATGAGTGAAAAATGCTTTTCAAACTTGAAAGTGCTATATAAATGCTATTATTATGTTACACTTTGCAAGATTGTTGTCAAATGTGTCATAGACTTGACATTGTTATTTGTGTATCTCTGTGAAGTTGTATAGCAGTATTAGAATGTTGTTTTTCTGCTTTACAGTGCCTGATTTTAAATTTTCCCTGCTGATTGAGCCATTAGCCCAAGCACAGAAGCAGTTCAAACAAATTCATTAAACCTGACTTATTGCTAAGAACTCTTACCCCTTGTGGCCTTACTTATTTTTATTATAAACTTAAATAATTTTATAGGAAAACATGAACCTAATAAACATTCAACTCATGACAATTTTACAGCTAAGACATTTAGAACATGCTAATAGTAATGTTAATGTGTAATTCACTCTGAATTCCCTTCTGGTACTGTGATTATACGTTAGCATAACTACATTCACATTACATACAGAAAATTATCTCCATTCTTACATAGTATTCACCTTACTTTTTGGATTTGCGTTATTTCGCGTAAACGTTTTTGTGATTTCTTCATATCCTCCCATTTGTCATCTCCGTGACGACAACACATTTTATTCCATTGATGCCCCAGAGTTCAGTTAGCATTCATCCACCATTGTGCACATAGGCTGCTTCTACTTTCTTCCTCTTCATCTCGTAGACTAGGCTGATAAAAACATCTTTGAATAAAGGTGACTTTTTTCCTTTTCGGTGCTTTCCTAGGATCTGGGCCTGGTGGCACAGGCATGGAATCTCTTACACTGGAGAGTGAGGCTGGTGGTTTGCTTGAGTTGCTGCAGTAGGGCTAACACTGTCCGCTGATCTGGTGTCCACCAATATAATAGAGTGAGCCTTTAGGAGGGGAGTCATGAGAGTGCCTAAGGGAGGGGTAACTAGTTGAGAAAATGGAGCAGGTTAAAGCTTCCATACCAATACATATTGGATTTGGGCCTGTGATTGAGCTTTATGTTTCTAGCCTGACCAAGATCCTGTCTTTAAAAAGATAACAAATAAAGGAAAACATTTTTCCTTGAAGAATATTCCCAGTTGTGAGATTGCTATGTCCAAGATAGTCAGTTTTATGACCCTTGTGGAGTGGTGCTGAGTTGTTCTTCAGAAAAACTCCACCATTTTGCAATGTCTTTGATGTTTCCCCCCCCCAGAGGCATTTGATCTATGTGGTTCTAGAATGTCTGAGCTTTATAACCGTCTCAGCAGCTCATGGTGTTATTTCTTTTAGTTAGAACTTGAGGAATGGAATGAGTTGACTTACATGAACAAACTACATAAATGGCATTTGCCCTTAGTGATGAGAGGATTGATGACTGTTTCTCATTTTGTCCTGTCAGCTGAGCTCGAAGCCAGATCCCCAAAGTGAGGCTGTATGTGACAGCATCCAAGTCTACATAAATGTCATGTCCTTTAAGTATAAAGATGACACCATAGGGCCACTTCAGGATTCTTTGTCACAATTTGTTTTGTGATAATAGCAGCCACAGTTGACAAAGCTTTCATTTTGAGTATCTGCCATCCCCACCAAATCAAAAAAGGCAAAAATAATAGTGGTTTTGTGACATTCACTAGAAGGGCAGCAACAGAAAAAGAAATTGGATATAAACAACTGCACGAACTGGACAGCATTTAATTAATTTATTGAGCTTTGATTGTAACCTTCTATTTTCTCCATTGAAATTTCACATTGAAAGTAGCATTTTGATTGCATCGTTTTCTTGCCAGGGCTGTAGTGTCCAACTTGAAAGTTATACTGAATTATGTATTTCAAACATTTATTTTGTCCATTCACTTATTGATATACATTAGGGATTTCATTAACGCTAAGTTTAATCAACCTTTCATTCATAAGAAATACGATACTAGGTCAGACAAGTGGTCCAATCCAGTATTATCAGTAACACCATTACCAAGATACATTTGTTAGTTGGTTGTGCTTCCGGTGTGATATTGACTTAGATTAAGCACATATTCTGAACTTATCTCCTCTTTCCTTATTGTTCATGGGTTTATCTAGATTCTTTTCCAAACTGGTTTTATTTTTAGCCTGCACCAATTTTTCATCTTACTTTGGAATATGTGGGAAAAATAAGCCCAGCAATTGACATAAGGAGCAGATGGTAGATAAAATGGAGACATTGAATGACTTACCTAAGGTCACACAGCAAGTTGGCAGAATGAGGAATTATGAGTTGTAGCTTATAGTTATTGAAGGAAAAATATAGTAATCATTTTAATTTAATTACTTTCACATATAAAATTAAAATGTATCAAAAGGCTTCCTATAGATTTTTGTCTGTTATTTCTTAGAAAAAAACAGTTGACCTGATAAAGAGTTTTGAAAGCAAGTCTCTTGCCAAAAGGGTATATTGAAATCAAGACTTTATGAGTCTGAAGTCTGATGAATAAGTTTACTTAACAAATCTATTTTTATTTTTTCGATAAGTGTGCCACTTTGTAAATATCATTTAATTAATTTTTTGTGATGCCCTGTAAATGATTAAAAAGATTGTTTTTCTATTACTGATGGAAGGAGAACAGCTATGACTGATGTGACTCTTTAAGGTTTGCAAAGCCCTTTATGAATATTAGCTTATCCAATCCCTATAATAGCCCACCTGTGTGATAGATGACATTTTTATCTCCATTTTACAGACAAAGAAACAGAGGGTGAGAGAGGTCAACAGACTTACCTGGTGTCACAGTCTGTAACTTAGTCGTCTTAGAGAGATGTCCAAGACACACACTGAGGGGGTGTATTGACGTGTCTAGGATCATAACCCAGTTTATGTTAAATGAAGGACTTGTCACCCAGGCCTCCACTGGAAAGTAAGTTCTGTTCCTATCTTTGGATCTCCAGTGCCTTGCATATAAAAATGCACATTGATTGACTCCTTATTCCTAGACTGGGTCTCCAGTCTATTTTCCAGGTCACTACTTTTTATTATATGTTGGTGTTACTGAGAGAGTTCTGAAAAGAGAATGTTTCAGTTCTTCCATTGTGAACTGACTTTGTTCAGTCTTGATCCATCCCAGACTTTTCTGCGGAGTTTGGTACCATGGACGATCTCATTATGGACACTCTCTCTTCTTTTGGTTTTTGTGACACTGTTATGCCACTTGTTTCTCCTTCCTTCTGTCCAGCCACCCTTTCTCCATCTCATGTGCTGCTGATTTGTCATTCATATTAGATGTACTATCCAAGGGCATCCCCAAGGCCCTTTTCTTCTCTTATACTATTGTACTTTTAATCATCATCCCAGATTCCCAGATCAGTATTACTCACCCTAGTCTCTCAGGCAATCTCCAATTATCCATTTCTAAATGTCTCTTGGACATCTAGAACTGTATCTCCTTTAGGTATTTCAGACTCAATTTGTCCCCAAATAAACTCATGATCTTTCCACTCACCCCCTTTACAAAATTCCCTATTCTTCTTGGGCTACCCCTGTGCTTCCAATCACCTAGGCCTATATTCTCTGTGTCATCCTCAATTCCGCTGCCCCACATAGTCAATTTGTTGACAAATCTTGTTCTGTCTACTTTCTAAAAAACTTTCTTGTATGTATGACTGCTTCTCTCCGTGTGTGCAGCTAGCACAGTTATGCAGGTTCTCATAGCTTCTCACCTGGGCCAAAATGGTAGTCTTCTAATCAATTTCTTGGCTTCAGGAATCTTCTCACTTGATTCCATCTTCCTGTGCTCAACTGTTAAGTTGATTTTTCTAAATCATCCCTCTGATCATATTGGTTAGTGGTGGTTTTCCTTGATGCTTAAAGAGGCCCCAAAACAGTACCACTATGTTGGGGTCAAGGTATAGTGTGTCTGACTGTGGCTCTTCTGCCAGTATGAGTTCAGAATGTGATGAGCTCATGGGTGGGCCACAGAGAGTCCATATCTGATCATATTACTTCTTTACTTAGTGAGTTTCAGTGGCTCCCTGCTACCTCCAGAATCAAATATAAATATAATAAGTAAATCAAATAAATTTAATCAAATATTATAAAACCCTTTCTATTTCCATGTATATTTTTTATATTACTATAAAAATACAAAACCCTTTATCATTTTTATTTCCTTATAACCTGGTCCTTCCTGCCTTTCCAGCCTTCTTACACCTTACTCTCCTTCATACCTTCTGTGATCTAATTAGTTGGCTAGGTAAAGCGTTTTACAGATTTCATGGCACATGGTAGGTAACACATAAGTGCTTTTTACTTTCCTTTCCTTTCTCTTCCTTCCCCGTTGATATTGGCCTGCTTGTAGTTTCTTGGACACAGTATTCTCTCTCAGTTCTAAGGCTTTGCACTGGATATCACCCATGCCTCCTGTGCTGATATGTTTTTCCACTTGGTAACATTTGGGGGAGTGACTGTACCTCTGAACAAGCAAATTCCCTTATTGACAAAACAGATCACTTGTAGTTCATAAAAGTCATTTGCTCTGAAATTCAGATAATCAGTATTTTTGTTAGTTTAATGACAGTGAAGAGACTTTCTTACTCTTTTGACCTTATTAGACTCTTTTTGAAACAAACTGCATCAGAATGGTGACCAGTGACTTCCTCTGAACTTGTCTTGTTAAATTATTAAGTGAACAGGGACGAATGATGTCACAGATGTGAAAGATGCTAACTCCTAACTTTCCCACATTTGAATATTAAGGTAAGATATTGTCTGAGTCACAGCTTTTCCAAGGCCTTGCTAGACAGATATCTGTGCCATTCTAATAATGCTTTCAAAGCCTTCTGATCGAGAGGCAACCCCAGTGGGAAGATGTGTACCTCTTTTATAGACAGTAGTTGAAAACCTACGAGTTCTAGATTGCATCAGCCCATTCTTTGGACTTGTTTTGATGTCTGGAAGGAAGATTTGTGATATCACTAATCCCCTCCTGAAGAAGGAAACGCCAGACAGAGAAGAAGAGGAGCAGTAACGGGCCTGCTGCTTCAAGAAGATATCCTGAGACACCGGAAGTCTGTTATTAGAGACTTTTAAGTAAAACTGATGAGTTAAGAACCCAGATCATTTACTTAAAAGCCTGATTTCTTTGAGTGCAGTATGGAGTTTTCTTTCAACCAAAGAAGATGGTTACTGACAGCAGTATAGTGAAGGAATGATTTTTTAAAAAAAGTATGACCACTTTTTCTTTTCTTTTCATTAGATGTGATGACAAAAAGCGCCCATCACCTTTTTAGTGAGCTTTTGATTTCATTTATAGTGACAGATATTTTGGAGTATTATTAAACCCTTTGCAATGATTCTGTGTGTATTGGGAAAGAATTCTTCCCTTTACACGTCAGCTTTCATTATTTTAGTGATCTTAGAATAGATACAAAATGCAGAGAATCTCTTCTTCATTCTTTTCTCTCTTTTGGTTCTGTGTAGGAACTAAAATTATTTTTTTTTTCACAGAGTTTAAATTAGAAGGTGCTTATCTTTAAAACAAATAGAAAACCTAGAAAATTATACCAAATTTTAACTGCTTGTTTTTGGGATTACAAGTTTTTATCTCAGCAGGGAGGCTGGAGTTTTTTTTTTTTTTAATAAGCCTCTTAAACTTGTTCATACCTTATATTACTGATACACTAGGGGAGTTTAGAAGCTTTAAAATGATGATGGTAACTTTGAAAACATACATCCCCTTGTGATCCTCATTACATCTGTAACTACTGGCTTACTGTATATTCAGATTTGTTATCTTAATTGGTTTTCTTAGCTTTGGTTACAGTTTATGGATACTGCATCTGGGAATGGATCATATAGTAAGAGAACTGTGATAAGCAGAGCTTTCAGAGACCAGCTCTTGTTTCATTGTTGTTCAACTGTGACCCCATTTGGAGTTTTCTTGGAAAGATACTGATTTGCCATTTCTTTCTCGAGCTCATTTTATAGATGAGGAAACTGAGGCAAACAAGGTTAAGTAACTTGCTCAGTTTAACATAGTTAATAAGTTTCCGAGGCCAGATTTGAATTCAGGAAAATGAATCTTCCTGCCTGTAGGTCTGGTAGCGTATCCTCTGTGCCACCTGACTATCCTACAAAAAGCAGCACCTGACTTGTCACATTTATGCCATTGTTTGATAGGTATAGTGATTGGACTGGTGGTTGCATTGAAATAGGAAACTCCTTTTTTGGTGAAACTTTAGCTTTTTGAAACAAATGGTTTTAAAGAATTACCTCAAGTCAATCTATTCAGTATTTACTAAGCCCCTACTTTGTGCCAGGCACTGTGCTAAGTGCTGGGGGTACTAGGAAAGGTAAACAACTTTGTATGACAAAATATAGATGAGAGAGAGTGGAGATAGTCTTAGAGGGAAGACATTCTGGTGGAATGGGGAAGATGGTGTGAAGTAGGAGAAGAGGGGAAATATTGGAATAGCAAAAGTTTTAAAGAGCCTTAACTGCCAGCCCAAAGATTTTATTTTTATTATGGAGGTAAATAATAGAGAACCAGAATAATTGATCAGGGACACCAGATCTTTCCTTCAGGAAAATCACTTTCATAGCCCTATGGAGGATGGATTGGCATAGGGATAGACTTGGAGACCAGTTTGGGGGCTACTGTAGTTCTAAGCACTCCACCTAAAATCAGAGACTTAGCAGTTGAAGTTAAGCTGCCAGGTGATTAATTTTAATTGTATTAATTTCTAGCTGAAGAACCAGAGGCCACAAAACACAAAACCTCAAGTTTTTGGCACAGGAACTGTGGGATGGAGCTTCCTGTGCCATAGATGCAGAGATCTAATTTAAAGCCAAGAAAAGGGTTATCATGAGTAAGAAGCAAAGCAGAAAAGACCATAGAATCTTTCTATGGGGAAAAAGGACCAAAACCCAAATACCATAGAGGTCAGCATTGAGACTGTATTCTTATCTGAAACTTCAGAAGAAAATATGAACTGATCTGAAGCACAAAGAACCTAGAGAAATAGAAGAAAAACTGGCCAATGATTTAAAAAATATGAAAAAAAAATTCCCTGAAGAGAACAACCTCTTAAAAAGGAAAATTGGACAAATGGAAAAGGAAGTACAAAACCTAACTAGTGAAAATAACTCCTTAAAAGGAACAATTGGACAGATGGAAAAGGAGATGCCAAAGTTAGCTGAAGAGAACAAGTTGAAAAAAAAAATAGAATTGGACAAGTAGAAGCTAATGAATCTATGAGACATCAAGAATCAGTCAAACAGAATCTAAAGAATGAAAAGATGGAAGAAAATGTAAAATATCTAATTTGAAAAACAACTGACCTGGAAAATAGAAACAGGAGAGGAAATCTAAGGATTATTGGTCTGCTAGAAAGCCATGATGAAAAAAATAGCCTGAACAATATCATCCAAGAAATCATCAAGGGAAATTGCCTAGAAGTCCTAGACCCAGAGGGCAAAACAGTCATTGAAAGAATACACCATTCACCTCCTGAAAGGTACCCCAAACTAAAAACACCAAGAAATATCATTTTCAAATTCCAGAAGTTTCAAGTGAAAGAGAAAATACTGCAGGCAGCCAGAAAGAAACAATTCAAATATTGAGGAGCTCGTCAGGATCACACAGGACCTACATTAAAAGATCGAAGGAATTGGAATATGATATTCCACAAGGCAAAGGAGCTGGGTCTACAACCAAGAATTAATTACCCAACAAAGTTCAGCACAATATTTCAGGCAAGCACATGGATATTCAATGAAACAAGGGATTTCCAGACCTTCCTGATGAAAAGACCAGAACTCAGTAGAAAATTCAATCTTCAAACGCAGGTCTCAAGTGAGGCATAAAAAGGTAAATGGGGAAAAAACTTGTTACACAGTATGACCAAACTTTCCATCCCTATAAGGGAAGATGATACTTGTTATTCTTGAGAACTGTGTATTTATTATGAAATGTAAAAGGAATATACATAGATAGAGGAAGTGGGTATAAATTAAATGAAGATAACAAATGTGATTTAAGGGTGTGAAAGGAGGGAGGGCTGAAAGAAGGGAGGGAAGACTGAGGGAGGCAGTAATCAAAGTTTACAACTCTATTGTGGAGGGGAAGGAAGAACTAAAAGCATAAACAAGGGGAAAGGGGATGGAGGAAAAGACAGAGGTAGTAATCATAGCTGTGAATGGGGATGAACTTTCCCATAAAATGGAGATGGATACCAAAATGGATTAAAAACCATAATCCAATAATATGTTGTTTACTAGAAACACATTTGAAATGAGATACACATAGGGTAAAGGTAAAAGGTTGAAGCAGAATATATTGTGCTTCAGCTAATGTAAAAAAAGGCAGGGGTAGCAATGCTAACCTCAAAGTAAAAGCAGAAATAGACCTAATCAAAAGAGATAAGGAAGGAAACTACTAAAAGGCTAAAAGGCACCATAGCCAGTGAAGCAATTTCATTACTAAACATATATGCTCCAAGTGGTATAGCATCCAAATTCTTAGAGGAGATGTTAAGGGAGTTACAGGAAGAAAAAGACAGCAAAACTATACTAATGGGGGACCTCAACCTTTCCCTGAACTTGATAAATAAAACCTCAAAATAAAGAAGTCAAGGAGGTGAATAGAACTCTGGATAAGGTAGGTATGATAGATCTCTGGAGAAAATTGAATGGGGATAGAGAAGAATATACCTTTTTGTCAGCGGTACATGGCACACATACAAAAACTGACCATGTACTATGCCATAAAGACCTCACAATGCAGTCAGAAAGGTAGAGATAGTCAAAGTATCCTTCTTAGATCATAATGCAATAAAATTTCTATGTAATCAAAGGCCATGAAAACATAAACCAAAAACCAATTGGAAACTAAACAATCTATCCTAGAGAATGAGTGGGTTAAACAACAAATTACAGAAACAATCAGCAACTTCATTCCAGAGAATGACAGTTTTGAGACCGCCTACCAAATTTTAGTTCTTAGGGGAAGTTTTATGTCTTTGAATGCCTACTTGAATAAAATAGAGAAAGAAAAGATCAATGAATTGGGCATGCCCCTG
>JAQQSK010006290.1:0-14501 GCA_028658325.1 Potorous gilbertii
TTGCCTTCCTACTCACTGTCTAGATGACCAATAGGCAACAAAAGTTATAACTGCCTCCTCCATCTCAAGTTTGAAAGGAGGCAATGTGACACAGTGGATAGAGGGCTGCCTCTATCCAACAGGAAGACCTGTTTTCAAGACCTGTTTCTGATACTTACTTGCCACATGATCATGGGGAAGTCAGTTAACTTTTCAGTACTGACCAGCAACTCTTTAAGACTCTAAATTACAAACCAGTCACCCATCTATATTGATAAAGAGAGATTTGTCACTCGGAGTTCTTTATACCAGTGAAATCAAAGGACAAGTCCCCAGTGTACAAGGTTATTGTACTAAGTGCTGAGGATATTGACATGAAAGACAAGTCTGCAATTGAACATCTGGATTCTTGTCCATGTTCTGTTACGAACTTACTGCATGACCTTAGGCAAGTCTCTCTGGCCTCAATTTTCCAATTTATAAAATGAAGAACAACAGACCGGATAACCTCTGAGTTGCCATCCAGCTCCAAAGTCCTATGACAGCAGCATTGCCGTCATTTGAATAGGAAAAGAATAAAGTCTTGAAGAGATTAAGCATCATGCCCTGGGTCACTCAGAAAAGAAGCAAGACTGGGAGGTCTTTTATTTTTCTTTTCTTTCTTTTTTTTTTGGTTTCTTCTCTACCCACATCCTCTTAGAGCTGCCCCAGAGTAGGGAAAATAAAAATTAATATTCTCTGCAAAGTCTTGAAACAGAAGTCAATTGTAAAATGAAAGCACCCACAAAGCATAAAGAATTATTCAACTGACTGAAAGATTAAAGGCTAAGATACCTAAGGCTTCAATAGTCTCTTTTTCACTTATGTGTCTAGTCTGGTCAAAGCAGTCCATCTCTAGACCTCAGATCTAAGGGTTTTTTAAAAAATTCTTATTTATTCCTTAGTTAAAACTTTTACTACATTTTTAATACTTGGATCCAAAAATATAACTATATAGAACATTAGAATTAGAATGGGCCTTAGTGTTTATCTAGTCCAATCTATTTCTTTTAAAGATTGGAAAACTGAGGTCAGGAGATTAAATGACTTGGCAAAGGCCACAAAGTGGGTTTATGGCAGAACCAATACCAGGATACAGATGTCAGATCATAAACTCTTTAAGGTTTTTAATCTCCCTGTACTTAATACCTACTACATTACCTTGCATATGGTAGGTACTTAATGAACGTTTATTGAATTGAATTCTCAGAAATGCAGGCAATAATCAAGAAATAAAGAAATCTATGGATACTTAGCCAAAGCCATGAGTAACACAAAATTGTATTTATTACCAACCTAAGAAAGTCTACATGTTGGACAGTCATCATCAGAGGTGTATATGATACTAGAAAATAAGAGTCAGAATACTTCCTTTCAATGTGATGAGGTATGGAAGTGGGGTAGGGAGCTAAGAATACAATTCTAGGTGTACCACATAGTAACTCTCTCACTGGACTCCTGTCTGTGATCTCTGCCTCTGTCTGTCTATCTCTCTATATGTCCTTCTGTCTCTCTGGGTATATGTTTCTATTTTTCTCTATATTATCTCTCTCTCTCTCTCCTTCCCTCCCTCTCTGTGCCTCTTTGTGTAACTCTTTCTGTATCTGTGTGTATATGTGTATTTTAATGAAACAGTAGGATTAAGAGTCATTTTCTTGTGCCTTTCCTCATTTTCTCTCGCCCACCTCCAACTATAAGTTTCAGGGAAAAAAGGTAGGAAGGGATTTATATTCCTATAATGCCACAGAACAAGGAATAGATACAAAGGAGAGAAGCAAAGCCTTCTGAAGGACATCCCAGATTGCTAGATGGACCATGAAAATGACCCAAAAGCTTCAGGAAAATGGAAGCAGATGCAATGACTGCTGGGAGAAAAGTTCCATGGCTAGAGGAGCAATGCAGACCTTCTGCCATGAAGGTATAAGAGTAAAATGGAAGTCACACCTACCCACAATCCTCCCCACCCCAGGGAGAGGGAGGAAAAAAGAATGAAGGACAAAGAGGACACAAAGAACTTGTGCTTCAGGCTACCTTTCCCTTTCAGAGTTATGAGTCTTTGGTGAGGACCATTCTGAGGGATGTGTCATAGGAAATGGCCCTCATCTGGAAGTGAGTTAAGTAATGGCTCCCTTGCTATAAGGGATGCAAAACTAGTTCATTCTCTGCCTATTACTTTGCTGGATAAATATGTTCTGTTTAAATACGTACTGTTAGTCTAATACTTTCAGGACAATTACAGACTTTTGAGGGGAAGTTAAAATCATCCAGATTCTGATAGTCCCAGAGAGAAAATTCTAGGTGAGGGAGGGACAGGAGTTGTAGAGGTTATTCACTTACTGGGAAATCCTCAAGATTGAATGTTTGGGGTAAGCTCAGAGCTTCAATTCTGGGCATAAAAAAATAAAAGGCAGTGGAGCATAGACTACCTAATGAGTTGGCTTTGACCCTCCAGAGATATAGCCAGAGCATAACCCTTGCTCAAACATTACAAATGAACATAAATCTTTATCAGTTCAGACGGAATTCAGGAAGGCAAATGGATGAAATCATTCACCTTCATTATTCCCCTGGGGTGTAGGGTATATTAATTCTTCAGTCAAACTTCTTAGTTAGCTTGAGTAGAGCAAGGTACTAATGACAGAAAGGTCACAGAGGCAACAATGAAGAGATGGGTTTAAATGGAAACATTAATATCATTAATTAAGAGAGAGGAACTTCCCACCAGTCACTATTGTTTGGTCAAATTCTTTGTAACCCTTTATGGGGTTTCCTTGGCAAACATACTAGAGTGGTTTGCCATTTTCTTCTACAGCTCAGTTTATAAAATAGGGAAACTGAGGCTTAAGCAGGGTAAAGTGACTTGTTCAGAGTTACAGAGCAAGTAAGTGTCAGAGGTCAGATCTGAATTCAGGGAGATGAGTCTTCCTTAATCTAGGACTGGTGCTCTATCCACTGCACCATCCAATTTTCCTTTCCAACAGGCAGTGATGGCCAAATAATTTCATTTTGTCCAACAGTTACAGACTCTAACTGTCTGTAACTCCCTAACCTCCCTAACCCTTTCCAGACATCTTATAAATTAATCACAAAGCAAAAGGACAAGGACTAATGAGTACAAATTCCCCCATGACATTGGAAAAATTAACTCAAGTTACCAACTGTACTCATATTGTTATGAATGTCAATCAGAATTCAAAGGACAATACTACAAATAATAGATTTACCTATTCAGAAAGCAATGTGAATTACTCAAAATTTCCACAAGCTTTTAAAAAGTGTAGACAAATACATACTTGGGAACATTTGTATCAGGGATGTCATCACTTTAACCTAGAAAGCATTTAGAAATGCTAGGATAAGAATTTAATATTAAAAGAAGCACCAAGAAGTCACATTTACTCCAAGGTCTGATTTTTTTTAAATGGATGCTTTCTTGATGAATTAGTGAAAATCAAAGCAATGATGAGTATGTAGACCCCCCCAAATTATATATATATATATATATATATATATATATGTATGTATGTATGTATGTACATGCATACATTAGACATTTATGTATGTATACAGTATTTCAAACAGGATGCTCTCGAGAGGCAGTGTACTGTTCTAGAGATGACTGGATGTGAAGGTCAGAGGATCTGGTTTGGAATTGCAGTTCTGTTATCTCCTAGCTGTATGATTTCAGGCAAGTCACTTCTTTCTGGGTCTGTTTCTTTGCCTCTAAAACTCAAGAGTTGGATTAATTTCTGAGGTTTCTTTCAGCACTAAAATCAATGAAACATGATTGCTAATCCTTTTTTTTTTTTTTTAAATAAAATTGTAAAGGTCTTGACACAAGGATGGACATATTGTTGGGGTTCAGGGTGCTGGGGACTCTGAAATATCGACACGCTGGGTCCTGCTTGAATGAATTAAACTCAAGACTTCTTTAAACTAAAGAAAAACAAAGTTTATTAAAGATGAGCCACCTTGGGTTGACTCTTAAGGAGCTTAAGCATTTGTAACCCTGTATTCACAAGTGGGCCAGATGGAATCTCAGCTAAACAGTCTGAGCTGGATTGAATCTGAGAGCCTTCAAGGAGGTGAGAAGGAAGTTAAATACAGAAAAAGGAGAGACTTGGGGGTGGTCTGGTAGGTTAGGGTCATGGGAGGAGGGGTTTTCTTGAGAAGTCCAAGGAGCACCTCAGTGGGACTGGTCAAGGGTTGGAAGCAGCTGGAGGCAATCAGGCGATATCAGACAATGGAGGGCCTGGACTGGAAGCAGGTGTTGCCAGGTCCTCTGGGGTCCCAGGAATGGTCTTGATAGATTAAACCCAGGGAGAATTCTGATGGGAATGGTCAGCAGCCTGGGGAATGGGGTTTTGAGAGGATCAAGGGTGGAGAGTGCAACCGACACCTGAGAACAGTGATAAGGAAAAGCCTAGGGGCTTCTGGAGATTGTTGGAACAAATGGGAAGATTAGATTTGAGTAAGAAAGGCCAGGTTAAGTGGGAAGATTCAAGGGGAATTCAAGGAGACTCCCAGAATCTGAACATTTCTTAAACATGCCAATTGGCCAAAGTTTCAATTTTGATTTTGTAAGAGTGATAGGAATGGTAGTTTTGTAGGAGAGTGAACATCTGCATTTCTATAAGAAAATAAAGGGAAGAAGATGCTGAGATTCTGTGCTGAAGACTGCTTGAAGGAGCATCCAGACCAGAAAACTGCATCAGATGATGTTCCCCCCAAGATCTGCTGTAGGAGAAGGAACCTCTAAATGGACAGTTTATTAATTTACCTTTTTCTCTGAATCTCTGTATCTGTACTTGTAACAAGGGGACTGCCCCCTGTAATTTGTCGGTCATCGGTCAACTTTGCTCCCTTCCCATACTCATATAAAGGGGAGATAGATGAAGGGAAGAAATCATGGAGGAAAGAATGTGAGGAGGTATTTATTGATTGGATTTATGTGTGGAAACAGAAATTTTAATAAAGAAAGGGGGATTTTGTGGGAAGTAAGAAAGTTCTGTTGTCTACATTCCTAGGTGATAGGGGTTGTGACCTAGCATGGACAGGTTAGAGGTCAGAATAATTGGGTCAGGATAATTCTAAGACCCAAGGAGCTGTGTGAGGAAGGGCCTATCAGAGAGAAGAACATGAAGTAACATGGCCAGGGGACAGTATCTCGAAAAATCCCAAGTTCAGAATTCTGTAAGGGTCCTGCCTCACCCTGACCTGGTTGTAGTCCTTCCAGTGACCATGCTGGAAGCTACCTGTTCCTTCAGGGAAAGGAACATAGGCCTTCCCTACTCTGAATTCCATTTTAAAGAAATTTTTCTTGATACCATCTTTGTGTGTCAAGTTCATCTCTAACAATGGCTTCTTTTGAGTCAGTATAGATCTTAAGACAAGAATGAACCACCAGAGAATTCAAATCCAATTCCTGCCCCCCCTCAACACGCACATTTAACATACACACAGACACACACACACACACTTATTCTCTTTTCTTCCTTTTCTCCTTCCTTCTACTACAACTACTACTTGTCTATACAGTGCTAAAGGTTTTCAAAGTGCTTTATATACATTATTTCATGTAATCCTCACACTCTGAGGTAGGCGCTATTATTAGTATCCCGAGCTGAGGAAACTGAGACTGAGAAAGATTGCGATTGTCTTAAAAAATACAAAAACATGAGGTGGAGCCAAGATGGTGGAGCAGAAAGACACAGCTACACTAGCTCTTCTCCCACAGTCCATAAAGTACCTGTAAAGAAGGACTCTCAACAAATTCTAGAGCAGCAGAAGCCACAGAACAACAGAGTGAAGGAAATTTCTAGCCCAGAGTAACTTGAAAGACCTATGGGAAAGGTCTGTCCCACCAGACCCAGAGCAGAACCCAGCCCACACTTGGCTGCGGGGCACTGGGAGGAGCAAGACCGAGCAGGATTCAGGGACAGAATCTCCAGCAGCAGCACAGATCCCTCAACCCACAGGTGCTAAAGGTCAGTGAGAGGGTTTTATCAGCTGGCTGAGAAGGGAGCAGAGTATCCCCATAACTCAGGTGTCCTCAGGTGGCAGCAGCAGAGGCAGCAGCAGACGGGGCTCCCAAGGCAAGCAGCAGCCTGTATACATTGTTGAAGACCTTGTTGTAAAGCCCTTGAGGGAACTGAGCCCTGGGTGGCCACCCTGTCCCCACCTGAGCAGCTGATCTTAATCTCACACTGAATAGTGGCCCTGCCCCTGCCGAAAGCTCCTGAGGCTTCGGAGCAGCTCATCTGAATCTTAGCCCCCAGGGATGGCTTGGTGGAACAGGATATTCCAGAAGTCAAAGGAACTGAGATTAAAACCAAAAAAAATACAAAAACATTACAGGCCTAGAGATGTGACCTGGGCCCCAAATCATCTAAGAACAATGAAAAGCTTTTTGTCTATAACCACATTTCCTCTAAGTCTAAAATAATTCTGCTTCTAATATTCATTGATCATTCAGAAAACATGTGTCAGTGTGGTATTCTGGGAAGGTGACTGAAATCGGCAAAACCTAAAGACCAATACCAGACAATTCACATTCTCACATACTAAAGTAACACTCCTGAACCACTACCAATAAAATGAGAGCCTTAGGTTGCTTGTTTGTTTGTAAGTATGGGGGTTTTTTGGGGGTAGGACTTTTTTTGGTAGGTAGCACTGAGCTACCTATACTATCTACAATTCTTTGATTGTATTTGATTTTCTGAACTGTGGCATGTATTTGTTTTTTCAATGTTCCTTTTTATTTTTATTATAAACTTACTTTAAATTTTTAATTACAGGTAAAAACAATTTTCAATATTAAACACTTAATAAATGCTTTTTCTATCTTTCTATATATAACTGACCAAGATACATCCAATGGCTAGGAAATTGATTAAGTAAAAATATTATTATATTTGAATGGGGATTATACTATCTCATTGTGTGATAGGCCACAAAAATAATTTATTAGAAACTACAAAAGGGCATATACTATGGTGCTTCATAGGGCACAGAAGGAGCTTTGGGTCTTCAAAAGATTTTGTTTGCAGCACACAAATTCTAACATTCTATAGTGCTGGAAAGGTCTCAAATATAGGGCCAGTAACAGACTATCTGGTACTACTAATCAGGTAAGTAGAGAGAGGCTGGCCACTTTAGTTATGACAACCAATAAAGCAAAGCACAAAATAACTTTCACTTCTATATTATATATGTAAGCAAAGAATACAAGCTAAAAGTTTGGAGATTTCTGTAAAGAAGTCATAGGCCCTTCTATTATGAATAATGTCTTTAGGGAGAGAAAGGAAGCACACTAAATAATATCCCCTCTCTCCCTACCACAAGAAAGAAAAAAGAAATGGATTGTATTGTTTCTCAAGAAAGGTCACTACTACCTCCCAATCTTGCCCACCCCAATTCCTGTCTTTATGCTTAGGGGCTTCAGTGTGCATACTGCGGTCTCCTCAAACACCTCGGATTCCTAGTTCATCAACTTCATCTCATCTCCATGATGGCTATCAAATTAGGATCTTTTGCTGTTTTGGTTTTACTAAAATGCCTCTGATTGAATAATGTGATCAAAGAAGATCTTCCCCACCCATGGATGGGGCTGCCCATAGGAGGAAGCTTGATTAGGGGAGTTGTTTTGTAAGACGGTCTCAAGTACCTTTTGTTTTTTCTGTTGAGGCTCTGGGTCACAGTGTTATGTCCTCTGGCTCTGAAAAGTGTACAAAGACTCTGAGGGTGAGGTTTTACTTTGGGGTTTAATTTTTGTGAGAAGGTTTGAGTGCCAGAGGAGTCTGGGAAGCTGATAGGCTTCACATTTCTCTTTAAAAATCACATTCCTCCCTAGCCTCAGAACACTATCCCAGGCAGTTTCTCCCCAGCCCAAGGACACAGCCTACCCTAGCAACAACCGTTATCTCCCTTCCTGCTATGGTAGTCAGCTGTACAATGGAACTTACTAGTCTGATCCAGCTGAGAACTAGCTGAATAGGCTGTGCACCGGGTCATAAAGACATTTACTACTCTCTAGACATGATTATACTCCCTTACATATATCTTATCTCATAAGGCCTTAATGAGAACAACCTGGTATTTCTGAGCCATCCCTGACCCTTACTTGACTTGGTGACTTTTCAGAACTAAAACCACATCTCCAGGTAGCCCCACCTTGGGCTATTTTCTGATGAACTCTGGGTAAAATACCTGTGCATTAGATACCAAAAAACGCATGTTCCTCTTAACCATTCCTTAACCACTCCCTAATTCCACCCCAAAACACCTAGTTAGCATATTTGGCACATGTTTGACTATAGAATATCCTATATAAACTTTTGCACCCCTCTAAGGTTGCAGATTCCCTAAGAACTCTTGCCAACTAAAAAGCGTAATAAATCTTTATCTTGACTTCAACAATGCTTGAGTCTGTAAATTCCCTCCAGGCAACCTGCTCATGGTACCCTGGTCTTTGAGGGTGTCTCACCCCCACCCCAGCGTTCATCACTATGCTAGCAGGCCCCCCTGTGTGTGTTGGGATGCTTCCTGTTACAATCTCCTGTGACCAGAACCCTCAGGCACACAAGGAATACTCTTGACTTTACCACCACAAGTGGTCAATCTTCAAAATTCAGAACTCACAATTTCCTCTGATCAAAGCTATTCTTCGTCCTCATCACAACCTCCAGTCAATCCCCTCCCACCTCTCCCTGATGTCCCAGACTGTTTGCTCTGATCTCACTTTCTTCCTCCTCAATTTTGATGCTTATAGTTATATAGTTCAACTTTACAATGTTAATTACTTTCAAAACCTTTGCCCCTTCCTCCTATCACTGGTCATTCCCTTACAAATTCAAACCCCTGAATTTTTTTTCTTTTCTTTTTTGTCCTATTGGAGTGGGGAAGAGGGAAGGAGATGATAAATAAACGTTAATTGAAAAGAAATTAAATGAAAAAGAAAAAACTATCTAAATTCATTAGTTTTTTTCCTTCTCTCTCTTCTTAACCCCTTTTAATATGGCTTCAGATCAAAACTGCTCTCTCTAAGGTTATAAGGGGGAGGGGGTTCCTTTATTGCTAAACCCAATCACCTTTTCTCAATTCTCATCCTTCTTGACCTTTCTTCAATATTTGTCTTTGCTGACCACTCCTTCCTTCTGGAGACTTTCTTCTCATTTTTATATTCTTAGTCTCCTTTCTGGATCATCTTTCTTGTTCTGGCTCCTAAGTATGAGTTTATCAGAATTCTACCCCTAGAACTCTCTTTTCTCTCCACAACTTTTCTCATGCTAGAAAGGGCTTAAATATTTTCTCTTTGCAGGCCAGGCAGAAGCCCTGGAGTCTAGGCCCAGGGACATCACTATCAGCTCTCTTTCCAGCCTCCTTTCTTCACCCAGCACCCTAGGGCAAAGCTCTGAATTCGTTATGAATATTTTTATCCCTAGGGCATTAAATTTTAGCTAACAAAAAAACTGGTCAAGTAAAATATGATAATCTCTGCCTGTACAGGGAGTACTCATACAAATGGACACAGGACAGTTCATTTTGCCAATCATTTTAGGATTTATTTAGTTTCTTATTGGAGTCAGGAAGACTTATCTTCCTGAGTTCAAATATGACCACAGACACTTAAGATCTGTGTGATTCTGGGCAAGTCACTTAACCCTATCTGCCTCAGTTTCCTCATCTGTAAAATGAACTGAAGAAGAAAATGGCAAACCACTCCAATATGTTTGCCAAGAAAGCCCCAGATGGAGTCATGAAGGGTTGGATATCACTGGAAAGGACTGCCCAACAAAATAGTGTGACTTGACTATGCCACGTGTGAATGTCACAAATCAGCATAGTACTTGGAACAAAGTAGCTATTTCACGAAAATGTGTTTAATTGAATTGAATCTTCTCAACTAGATTATACATTTCTTACAGGCATGAAGTAAGTGTCTGATACTTCTGCCTGGGGCCCTCTAGACCTACTCCCTTCCATGACCCCACCCTATCCCCATACAGCAAGTCCTTCAATAAATGCTTCTTGATTCTTATTGTAATTGACACATCTTCTCAGTCAGCAGAGGCTAGTAAAAAACAATACTGTCAAACAATCAGTAAGGACTGGAATCCTTGTCAATATTTTAACATCTTCCCCAGTTACTAGCCTTGAAGATGAGACTGAACATGCCCTTCTTACCAAATGGTTTTTGCTTCTCCATCCCTAATTATTGTCCAGTACAAAAGGAGTGTTCCTGAGATGAGTGAGGTGACTGGTGTCTTTTGTGGATGGTTTAGTTCCATATCCCTTGACCCAGAATTGAGCAAGGGAGGAGAAGAAAGCTAATATCCGTCTCCCAGAAGGAAGGAGAACAGCCTGGGGTTCAAAAAGGCAGCTTTATATGCCTATGTTCTCCTTAGCGTATGGAATTTTTGTACGCCCCTCATCCAAATAGAAATCTGAAAACATTTATCTTTACACAACACATGTAAAAAGCAGAAGGCTTTTTGTTCCATTGAAAATATGACTTATGGACATCCTTGTGTAAGTCTCTTTCTGGAAAATCTGAGAGCCCCAGTCACAAGCTGACCTTCTCAAGAAAAATGGACCCGAAGACAAGACCCTCGTGATTGTGGCACCAGATCAACTGCTCTATTCATTAAAAAGATTAGCAAAGTCAAGAAATAAAATGGCAAGGCAACCACTCTATCTCTTCCTCCCCCCACAGAGTTCCTCCTGTTTGTGAGATAACAAAAGAAAAAGAAAAAAAAGCTAAGCACTTTCCATTCCATACCTGTGAAGAGTGCATGGTAATGGAGACCCCTCTCTTTATCTTGATGGGAACAAACATCAAACAAGTAGGCTTTGATGGGGCCATCAATAAAATCAGCTGCAAAGTCAAAGAGTGCTACTCCCAGCATGGTGATGGTTACTGCCCAGGTTGTCAGGTTTTTGCTTGATTTAGTAATCACAGCTGAAAAAGAAACAAGCGAACCTGGAATCAGGAGGATCTGAGTTCAAATCCAGCCTCAGACACAATACTAGCTGTGTGACCTTGGGCAAGTCACTTAACCAAAGTTGTCTTGCCTTCCCCCCTCCAAAAAAAAAAAAAAAGGAAATAGGAGTGTCTCTCCAATCAGTTGCTTTCAGTAAAGTTTGTTTTGCACAGTCTAGTAAGGGTTGTCATGGCTTTGTTTTCATCTAAAATATCCATGGAGGCATCCTGCCTCCCATTTCCCTGTCATCCAGTCAAAGAGAAGAGTACCACATGTATTATGTCCTGTTTTTAAGTTCTTCAACCCTTTCTTTATGAAACTTTCTATCCACTACTGAGTCTTGTCTCTGCCACCTAGGAATTATATGGTCTGAGCCAAGTCTGTACTACCCTGGGTCGCCATCTGCTCCCCTCTAAAGTGAGGGGGTTAGGGTTAGACCTGTAAGCTTCCTTCCAATTTTAACACTGTATGGAACGTTTAGTAAAGTTGCATATTAATGATTGGGACAAAGGAGTTACAACTATTGCAGAAGTTTGGTTTTGCAAAAATTCCCCCTTGGATTGACATGCTGATACTTTGCCAGCATTGTCTTGTCTTTAAATTGAATGATTATCACTATTAACTTTGTGTCTATAATGGTTGGTTGAAAATATGTACTTGATTCAGTTGGTCAGATAAGTAGAAGTAAAGACACAAAAAGGCTCCAAGGAAAATTCAACTGATAATTCTATTTAGGATTTATCTATGTCATTTTCCAAATGGAAACTTCCTGATGTATTAAATGACATTAAGAAGTTTTAAAACCCTAGAACCTGTCGCCCCCAACAACAGCTTCCCCGTGGTCTGGGAAGTCCCATTTATATTCCACATAAAACAAGTTATGGCCATTTCACAATAAGACACAGAATTATTTTTGCCTGGTTAGATCATGGTGGTCACTTACCTGAAATAACAGCATCGCCATTGAGGTATAATGCCATACCCAGCAACATCATGATGCCCAGCGTCAAGATGTAGGGTCTTCGTTTGCCCCATCTGGATTTACAGTGGTCACTGGCTGACCCCACTACTGGCTGCAGCATGAAGCCCAGGATGGGACTGATGAGCCACACTACACTATATAGACGTTTGGGCAGGCCCACACTGAGCAGCACTGGGGTCACATAAGCAGCTTCCACAGCATAGCAAAATTCCCTGCCAAACATAGCCATGCTGTGCATGATGAGTCTGCCTGTAGATCTTCTAGGGGGCTCAGTATGGTCAAAGAAGCCAAACTTAGCAAGGGACGTATACTTCTGAAATCCATTCTGTCTGCTGCTACCACTCATGCCTGTTGAATAAAGCACTCCCTATGACACCACCACCTCCTGGGAGCAGCTCAAAGTTTTGCACAACGAACTCTTTTTGACATAGACCCTGGCAGGCTAGGAAGTAGGAGGAGGAGATGCTCAGGATGGGGGAAGGGCTCAAATTCTTTCATGCCTCCAAGGTCACAAGTTATGATCAAGGAAGAAAGGAGGGGAGGAGGGGAAGCATGACGGAGATTAGCAGCAAGGAACCCCTCTGGCTCCTTGGAATTTTTTTAACAGTCTGAGAAAGGTTTTCTTTTCCCTATAGTCATTTCCCAACTTAAAAAAAGGAAAACATTACTCAAAACACCTAAACTTCCCCTGCCCTCCCCCCAAAATAATTTCCTCTTAATACAGTCTTTGTGCTAAAGGGCCCCTAAAAAACCAATGCATTAGTTTTCCCAGATATAGGCTTCAAAGTTATGGACACTAAATTGACTAAATGTTGGGGAAACATTAGAAAGTTGATTTCTCAAGTACTTGCCCTTTTCTAACTTGACCTTTCTAAAGGTCAGTATAGTTAACTAGCAATAAAAATGGAATAGATGGTACTCCCTAAAGTCCATCACTTTCTCCTATAATCCCCATTACAATCTTTGAATTATGGCTGGCAAACTAAACCTTTGTGTTTGGTGAAGTGTTTCCTCCAAAAGTAAAAAGTTTACAGCTTTTTCCAATTCAAGTCAGAGACATGCCATGAGATGGCATATGGTTCAATAGTGTTTACAGATTTTACTGAGTAAGAGGTCAGTGGGGAAGTTGGAGAAGCAGCCAAAAAAAAGGAAAAGCAGATGTGTGAGGGGTGAGGGGGAGGGCGGTGAGAAAGGGTGAATTCAACACTCAGGGATACAAGGAGGCAGCAGAAGGTAGTATTTTCATTGCTGTTGAAGAAATCAGTGGAAGTGGTAGTGGAGACGAGTTCCAAGGGGTGATAGGTCTATCTCTTTATACTAGGCAGGTAGGTGAGAGCTCAGCAAAGTCTATGAATTCTTTTTGCATACTCATGCAGTAGATTTGTTTTTTTGTTCAGTTACTTTTAAAAGAGGGAAGGTACCCCAGGCACAAAACAGACTGCATGGGACTGGGACTACTCTCTAGAGGTTTCTTCTATCTTTGTCTTAGGGCATCATTGAACTTTATTAAATATTAAATAAGATTTTTACATTTTTACAAAATGATTTCTTTTAATTCATTTGAAAACATTAAAAGTATTTTCATGTTCTAACATTAACAAATATGTTCAAAAGATGAGTTAAAAGGCATCTTTTATACACAATCATCTATGGTGAGCATTATCCTAAAAATATAACATTCTTAAGCCAAAAGTTCCAATGGGAAAATCTGCAGTGAATTCTATCATACCTGGGCAATCAAAATAATGTTTTAGTTACTAATTATTGCCTGATTAGGATATCCCAACAAAAATACCATAATTTCTGATCTCCATGTATAAAATGTTCATTATCATCCTGTAGCATAAGTTTATTCTTCAAACCTCCTAAACTCTACAGATATGAGTTTACAGATTAGCTTTGAGTTTACTTGTTTCAATAATTTTGTCCAAATTAAGCTGATGAATTTCTTCCTTGCTAAATCCAAATTCTTGAAGTATCTCTTCAGTGTGTTCTCCTTCCAGTGGATTTCTTTTGGTAGAGGGAATAGCTGGTGTTCTTGAAAGTAACGGAGCAGGCCTGGGGCTCACATTGTGATCCTCATCAGTGATAAAAGAGCCCCGTTCTTGGTTATGTTCGTGAAGGGCAGCTTTCTCCAAACTCACAACAGGAGTCACACATGCATCTTTGCCATCAAAGATCGTACACCATTCTGCCTGTGTCTTCTGTGCAAAAATATCTGCAAATTTCTTCTTCATTTCTTCCCAATCAGAAACACTCAACTGATCTGGAAGCTCATCACAATTTAATCCCAGTCCTGACGAGAAAAAACAAGACATTCTTGTTTAGTGACTACGCTCTGGCAGTGCTTAAGCCATACCATTCATGGAAATGGACTGTGAGTTAACCGTCCCCATCTCAAATAAGATTCACTATACATCATCTCAAGTGGGTCAGGAGAATATGGTATATGACAAAAGAGTCAACAATATACATTTTATGATTATATCTTGTTTAAAAGAACAGTGTTTAGCTAGTCT
>JAQQSK010006291.1:0-14501 GCA_028658325.1 Potorous gilbertii
GTAATTAGAATGTCCAGTGTATTGGGGAGGGGGAAGGGCACAAATGGGGAGAAAATTTTGGAACCCAAAATCTTGTGAAAATGAATGTAAAAAGTTAAATAAATTTATTTAAAATTGAAAAAAAAAAAAGAAATAGTACATGTGAAAAAAATACCATGGCTTCACGCCCATTTTTAAGGAAACACAGCAGCTGATAGCAGCAAACCAATTCGAACTGAAAACCTTATTCGACATCACCTCTTTTCTCTCTGATGTTCTTCCTTGATTGTAGTAAAGGTTTCCCAAATGTTTTCATGACATTTTGATCTCCCTTGGTTGAGGTCAAGGCTCAATGGTTCCCAAACATTTTCATGACATTGATTGAGCAACTTGGTTTTCTTTAAGTCATTAGAGGTAGTGGTAGGTGAGAAAGGGTGCTGAAGAGTCACCATACCTGGTCTTGTTAATCATCCCTGCTGAGGAGGCCATTTAAAAAATTGAATTTTTTGGTGGAAAGTTTGGTTTTGGAAACTCTCAGAATTCCTTTAGGTAAAGATTCAAGATCAATTTCATACAATATGATGATTGGTTGACCTGAGGGTATATACCCAAGAGAAAGGCTCCAGGGGACATAATAGCTATCTTTTGTTTGACATTTAAATCTTTTCATGATTTAGGTCCAGCTTGTCTCACCAGGTTGATTACATATTACTCCCCCAACCACCAACAATAGTTACTTAGGCTTTAGTCAAACTATGGTATCATTGAAAGAAATCTGAGTTTGGTATCAGAAAACTGAGACCCTTATTCCACCACTACCACTTATTACCTATGCAGTTAGACAAACCACTTAAATTTGGGGGGTTTCAGTTGCCTTATCTGTAAAACGAGTACTAGTTGACCTGCAAATTCCTTTCCAGATTAAATCCATGAGCCTATGATTTTGTAAACTTGCCAGCCCTCATACAGGACATTCTATTTACTGTTTGTGTCTTTGAACAAGCTTTTTCTCAGGACTGGAAAGCTCTATCTCTTCATCTTTGGCTATTGGAATGTCTAGCTCCCTTTAAGACTCAGGCCAAGTGCCATTTGCTTTGAGAGACTTCCTGATTCCTCATTTGTTAATGATTCCTTCTAAATTACTGCATCTTTCTTCTGAATGTGTTTAGGTGTATTTGTGTCTATGCCTGTTAGTGATAAGTACAAGTATAGATATGTGTATATGTAATTGTATGTCTATATATATATGTCATACATTAGCATGTGTGTATGTATGTCTATGTATGTGACTATATCTATCCATATATACATATATATGTATGTCAGTATCTCTCTATGTAGATCTATCCATATATACATATATATGTATGTCAGTATCTATGTATTTTAAATGTCTCTAGTTGTTAATGACCACCCCCCCAGGCTAAATCACTGTATATTTATTCTTAGCGTATATATGCATATGTGCATATAGAAATACAGAACTCATTTATACATATATTTGTATACACACACACAGAATAAATATACAATGCTTTGGTGAGAGTAAATTCATATATTATATATTTATATGTAAGGTATATACACTTTTATGTATGTACATATATATATATATATATATGTACTTAAAAGACTTTTCTATCTATACATAGATACACTTAATTTATTTTTCTGTCAACAAGAGGGGCAACATAATGTAATGGATAGGGTGCTTGAAGCAGGAAGACCTGGGTTACATCCTGTCTCTGACTCACTTTTTTTGTTTAGTCGTAACGATTGTGTCCCATACTTCATGATGATGGGGAGTTTTCTTGGCAAAAATAATGGAGTAATTTGCCATATTCTTCTGCAGCGCATTTAAAGATGAGGCAAATAGGTTTAAGTGACTTGCCCAGGGTCACACAGCTAGTGTGTGAAGCTGAATTTGAATTCAGGTCTTCCTGACTCTAGGCCCAATATTCTATTCTCTGTGCCACCTAGCTGCCCTTGCCTGTGACACGTACTGGCTGAGCAAGCTGTTTAACTTCTCAATTTTCTGGAATTGTGTGTCTCTAAGTTGCAGAAAAAGTGCCAACCTCTATCAGTAGAGATGGCTTCCTTGTCAGAGAGTTATTACTGCTGCTGCTGCTGCTTTTGCTGCTGCTGCTAACATTTGTCTAGTGCTTACTATATGCCAGGCACTGTTAGCCACTTTACAATTATTATTTCATGGCATTATCATTACAACCCTGCTATTGTTACTCCCATTTTATAGATGAAGAAACAGAGGTGAACAGAGGTTAAATGACTTGCTCGATGTCTGAAACCAGATTTGAATTCAGGTGTTCTTGACTCCAGGTCCAGTATTCTACTTCTCTACCGCCTTGCTGTCTCTTCACTTCCATATAACATACCAATGACATCTCAGGTCTTGTCCTTATTCCTATCCTATCTATAAACATAGTGAAGTTTTCTAGTAGAATATAAATTCCTCAAGGAGCAAAAGTATTGCCTTGGTGTAGTGAGAGCTCAGTTGATATTAGATCACATAAATTTTTAGTCAACAGCCTTGTATGAGTCTCTCTAGTTCCAGTAAAACATGAGTGGGAACATAGGAGGCAGATGGTTAGAGTAATCCAGGCTTATGGAGCATTAGAACAAGGCTTATGTAGCATTAGGACAAGGGAGTAAGGATTCTAAAATAAAAGAAATAATGTAAAGTTGAACTGGATAGAGATTGGAAAAGGAGGAAAGCATATTTCTTAATTTCAATTCCTATAATTAATTCTTGATGAGCTATAAAGAGTAGTTACCTCAGACTGAAAAGATCTTTGTCTTTTCATTACTCTTAATTTTTTCAAAAAGCCTTACAGAGATAATTTTCGTCCCAAGATTCAGAAATATCTTACTTTTACAATTCATATCATTACACAAATGACATAAAACATTTGGACAAAAAATTAGAGAGTAACATAAAACTGTTGCAAAATTCAATCACCAGTCATTTAGTAACAGAGCAAGGCATATGTATGTACATTCTGAAGTCTTTAAATGTGTAAATTTGCATAATAATATTTATCTTTTTTCTGAACTATATTGATTCACATTGTATAGCATGATACATATACATGTATGCATGGTAAATGTGGATCCCTATATGAATGCTCTGAAAATATATGTATACATATTCACATGTATACACAGTGAATTAACTCTCAAAGTAAGAGACATTACAAAAGAAAGAAATTTGTCCAGTCTGTTTGGATTAATTCTACTTGATTTTTAAGGAGTCTAAGCTTAGAAAAATCAAGGACCAAGAACATCAGATTTGTTATTCAGGGTAAAAAGATAATAATGAGAGATAAAAGTATAACTTGAACTCATTTTGCTGAAAGATAATGTCTCTCAGGCAAGAGTAAAAGTACAGTAATTTCATGTAATTCTATCTACATCTTTAATTTATATTGTCTTGGCACCTGTCAATACAAACCAAGCAGTAGGAGATAAAGTGGTTAATTATATGAAAGACCTAGAGAAGCAGTAAGAGCTTTATTAATAGGTGATTTCTAGCTTGAGCATGCTATCACTCTTTGCTAAACGATTGCACTGATTACTCTTTGGCACAACCTACTCAGCACCATGGACAGTTCAATCTCGTAGAGCTACCCTGATACCGAAAGCTGAGTTTTGATCTGAGAGGTGAAGTCTTCAGTTACACAGCTGTATGACCCCTTAAGAGAGGGAGTTTGGGGGATAACTGAACTAATTCCTTGTCCTACCCCCATTTAATTAGGTTCAGGTATTCTCACTAATTAACTTAAAACATCCAGCATGATTGAATTATCCAAATTAGAGCTCAGCCCCTTTACCTCATCACAGAATCACCTAATCTCAGAGATCATTTAGTCCAATCCATACCTGATGGAAGGAAAGGAGTTCTTCTTTAGCATGCCTGAAAGGTGACAGCTTTTTATTAAAGACTGACAGTGAAGAGAACCGACTGTCTCCTCATTCAGTTCATTATACATTTGAATAGCTCTAATGATCAGAAAGTTTTCCCTTACATCAAGTTTAAGTTTGCCTCTTTGAAACTTAAACTTCTACTGATTATACATTTCTGCCCTCTGGAGCTAAAGAAAACAAGTCTTATTTTTTTTCCGATCAATCAATGAGCATTTACTAAGTGCCTACTATATACCAAGCATTGTATTATATATTGGGAATACAGTTGTAAGAACTGAAATTAAGAAACATAGTTACTTTTCTCCCTTCCCAATCTCTACCTTTACTTAATCAGTTCACCTCTACATCATTCTCTACTCTATAATAGTGTTTCTTAAACTGTGGATTGTGACCCCATGAGGTTTATAAACATGCAATGACTAAAAATTAATTCAGAATCAAATGCATAACGAATCTGAGGTGTTTCTGGCAGCACTTGCCCATATTACATCATGCAACTTCAGTTGGTTCTGAACACAAAGCATGCACACTTTGCACTGCATATGCCCTCAGGCCATGCCATGGCAAGAAATGCTGCCAAAAGGCGAAAAGGGGTCAGGAGTGGAAAAATTTTAAGAAACGCTGTTCCAGCATCCCTGTCCTAATACTACATAAGCCTTGTGAAAACCCAGTATTAGATTTCTTTTACCATCTGTCTCCTTTGTTTCCACTTATGTATTGCTGGAACTAGAGAAACTCACACAATTTTGTTGACTGGTTCCACTGAACCTAATATCAACTGAGCTCTTATTGCAGCAAGGTAATCCTTTTACTCCTTCCTAATTGATTGCCTATCCCACTAATCTCCAAAGTGGGAGCCATGTAATGATCCCATGGAGTATGTAATCAATCCATCAAAGGGTATAAATATAGGTTGCATTGTATCACACCCTTCTTGTGATAACCAATCATAAGGCTTATCTCTGATATAATCATATAAAATCTTACGCTACCCCATCACTATGGAATCTTTCATTCTTATCCTTTTCTCTTCACAGAAAGAAAACCTAACTTAAAAGTTATAACCAATTTTTGGATACCCACAGCAGCAATTCTACGTGTTACTGGGAAAATTTCCTTACCTAAGATATCCATCCCCTATTCCTTCCATCACTTTGTGGATGGGATGCAATAGATAACTTCATGCTCTATGCTTAGGGCAGTGACTGATATGTAAGAGATCAGACAAACTACCTTTTTCATTTTGGGTGGGTCAGAGTTTCAGAGGATAAACAAGCATGAATGAGTTGAAATCTAAATCAAATATCTCTTTACACTATTTTTCCTTTCCCCTAACTCCAACCTTTCTCTCTGCCAAATTTCCCTTTGACTATTAAGGGCAGTACCATTCTGCCAGTCACAATTTCACAACCTAAATGTCATCTTTAACTTCTCATTCTCACTCATTGCACTTATCCAGTCAGTTGTCATGCCTTGTAATTTTTCTTTCACAACATCTCTTGCATCTGCCTCCTTGTTACTCACCCTAAATCGCATTTTTGCCAGCTCTCACTCAGAATATTGCAATAGCAAAATGGCCTCCCTGCCTCAGATGTCTTTCCTCTACTATTTTTCCTTTACATAATTTCCAAAGTGATTTCCCTAAAGATCAATTCTAACCATGTTCATTGTTTCAGTTATATCCAACTCTTCGTGATCCTATTTGGGGTTTTCTTGGCAAAGGCATTAGAGTAGCTTGCCATTTCCTTCTTCAACTCATTTTAAAAATAAGGAAAATGAGGCAAAAAAGGCTGAGTGACTTGTCCAGGGTCACATAGCTGTTGTCTGAGATTGGATTTGAAATCAGGTCTTTATGACTCCAGGCCCCAGTGCTCTGTCCACTATACCACCTAGCTACCCTATCCATGTCACTCAATAAGTTGCAATATTACCATACTCACTGCCTCTACATCCTCTCCTCTTATTCGTTTCTCAGCCTTTTGCAAAGCTAGCTACCAAACTCCAGTTACCAAAGATACCTGAATTGTCAGATCTGATGGTCTTTCCCCAGTTCTCATCCTTTTTGACCTCACTGTAGCATTTGATCTTTTTGACCACCAATGTTGATTCTGTTAGTTCATCTTGACCTCATCCTTTCAAAATAGCTATTCTGAAAAAGTTTTATAATGTATAAAAATATTAGTATGGTAGTACATACATATTTTTGTGGATAAATAAGCATGCCTATATATGGGGGAGATATACTCTAAAATGTTTTACTGATGGGAGTATGTAATAAAATAGTTTGGAGACCACTGTCCCATCCCACTCCCCACACTGGCTCTTTCGAATTTTCTTTTCTAAAGCCTCCCATCTACCTCTACCATCTACCTCACTGTCTCTATCCCCATCACCATTCATGGAAGGAAACCTTGCCTTATACTTACCAGAGAAGTGGAGGTGACCTTCAGTAAGCTCTTTTTTCACTTTCTCTTCACTTCACAACTCCTTGATATAACTCCTCTTCTCCATTCTCTGTTCTTTTACTCAAATCTCTGACAGAGAGGTGGCCTTCTCTTCACCAAGGCCAAACTTTCTATGTTAGTAGTGTCCAACTCAAATATAAATGGGGCCATTAATCTGTACATAAGGATCCCTGAGGATCACATATTGACTTAGAAAACCATTTATTAACATTATTTGTGTTCTATTATATTTTTGTTTTGTTAAATATTTCCCAGTTACACTTAGGAGTGCTTCTGGTTGCCTTGTGGCCATTCTATTCTTCATCCAACTCTCATACCTTCCAGCAGATTGTTCCTATAAACATTTCCTTTCTGTCTAGTCTTCAATATTTACCTACTGACTCCTTCCTCTCTACTACAAAAAATTTCCATATCTTCCCCATTCTTTAAAAACCTCCACTAAACCCTGCTATTTCAAGCTGTTGTTCTACAGTTCTCATCCATTTCACAACCAAACTCCTAGGAAAAGTTTTGTATATATCAGAGGAAGTTAGGTGGTAAAGGAGCATAAGACTTGGAGTCAGGAAGATCTGATTTCTAATACTTCCTCAGACGCTTATTCTGAGAGCTATGCAACCATGCACAAATCATTTCACCGCTTATTTTATTTTCCTCTTCTATACACTGGGGATAGTATTAGCACTTACATCAGGTTTGTTGTGAAGATTAAAGTAACATGTACTTTGTAAATGAAAAGTACTATGTAAGTGCTAGCTCTTATCATACTCACTGACTCTACATCCTCTCCTCTGACTCATTTCTCAGTCCCTTGCAAAGCTAGCTACCAAACTCTTCAAAGTTACCCAAAATGTCTGAATTGTCAGGTCTGGTGGTCTTTCCCCAGTTCTCATCCTTTTTGACCTCACTGTTGTATTTGACCTTTTTGACCACATTCTTCTCAATGATACTGTATCTCTACCCCTGGAGGAAATATCAAAGGAAATACTAAAATATGAAAAACTAACAGGTATGACACTTCTTTTGTCTCTCCTCCTGTCAATCTGACTGTTCTTTGTCAGTCTCCTTTGATGGACAATTACCTATTTCACATAGCCTAACTGTGAGTCCATCCCAAGGCTCTGTCCCAGCCCCTTTTCTCTTCTCTCTCTAAACTCTTCTTTTGGTGGCCTCACCAGCTTCCATGGTTTAAATACTATCCCATTTCCTTCCCAAACTCACCTTTCTTCCAAACTTCACTGTGACTATTGAGGCCACCATCATTCTGCAAGACACATGTTCACAACATCTTTATCTCTCATTATTCTCTCTCTCCCTCCCTCCCCTCCCCCAATCTTTCTCTCTATATTGCCCAGGCAATATTCACAGCATACAGGGTGACTATGACTATCCCTGCTGTAATGCTAATCAGAAAGTTAAAGATCTTCCCCACCCATTAGGAAAGCTTCACTAGGGGAGGCCCATACCTTTTGTTAATTTCTAATACACTGGTTCTCAAGGGTTGTGATGCCCTTTGGCTCTGAAAAATGTGTAAATATTCTGAAGTGCGGTTTTACTTTGGGACTTACTCATTGAAAGTGTTTGTTTAGCCAGACAAGACTCTTTGCAACTGCTAAGGAGCCCCCCAGCTTTGAAAACCCAGATGTTGGTGCTTCTCTCTCTGGTAGCTATGTGTGCATGGTCAGACAATTATCTGTCTGCTGATTGGTGATGTATTGCTTATGGTCAGACAGTTGGAAGCCCTGTCTGTTGATCTTTGTTTCTCTGTATGTATTTTCTCTGAAGTTCAGGGTGCTGACTTTTTTCTCTGAACTGAGTGAATGATATATGTGCTTAATTAAAGTGATGGTTGACCCCTCAAAAGTTGCTTTCCTTTTAGAAAAGCAGATCTAAGAACCTTTGATAGCAGGCCATCCTGAATGTGTCAGGGTCCTTGCTTTTACACATGCATAGCCCAAGAATTGCAAAGTATATAGATTCTCCATATAGAAGGCAGAAAAAAAAATTTATTTGGACACCAGAAAGTCAAATCCCCAAACCATAGAGCCAAATCTGTCATAGTAGCCAAGAAGTCAATACACATTATCACTGCAGGAGACAAAGCTATTCCCAAGCTTCCCCCCTGCTGGGGCCTTCCCACAAACAAACATTCACAAGACTAGCTATGTTGATTTACTTGTGTCCCCTCTCACCCTCCACCTTAACTGCTCTTACCAGCTTCCTCCAAGTTCTATTCCACCCTTCATGTTCCACTCATTTAGCAGGCTCTTCCCACCCCATGTTACTCAGGCTTCCATGTGATTCAAGCAGGTCACATGGGTCTATTAATGAATGGGAAAGATCTCATTTAAATCACCATTTTATTCTCTCTCTCTCTCTCTCTCTCTCTCTCTCTCTATCTCCTGGATATTTAGCATTAGTCTCTTTCCTGAACTCATATCACCAACTTACTGTTAGATATTTTAGGTTGGATGTCCCATAGGCATCTCAAACTCAACAAGTCCAAAACAGAATCCATTATCTCCTTCACCAAACCAACTCCTCTTCTGAACCAGCGAAGGGTATCATCATCCTCAGTTTACAACCTCAGTGTTACCTTCATTCTTATCACCCTACTTATCCAAGTTGTTGCCAAATCTTATGATCTCAGCCTCCATAGCTTCTTCTGAATCTGTCCCTTTCTCTCTATTCCCACTGTCACCCCACATTCCAGCTTTTCATAGCCTCTTAATTGTTCTTCCTTACCCAAGTCTCTCCCCAGTTCAATTGATTCTCCCAAAAGCTATCCAAAAAATGTTTCTAAAGTGACCATGTCACTCCTCTAAACACAAACTCAAATGCCTCTCTATGGCCTCTAGGACCAAATATAAATTCCTCTGTTTGGTATTTAAAACCTTAAAACCATTTGTATCCTGGTCATTCTAATTTTATTGCACATAACTGTGCAGATGAATTGACTTTCTTAATATTATTCATACATGGGATCTGCCGTCTATCTCCTTGCCTTTATACTAGCTGTGTCCCATGAACAAAATACACCTTTTCCTCCTCTTCACCTCTACAAATCCCTAGTTTTCTCAAGGCTCAGCTCAAGTGCCACACATGTGCACTATCTGCTCTCTACAAAAGATTCAGGTCTCAAAATGAATACATTACACATAGACTTAAGTATTGAGTCAGTGTTCATAGAATTTAAATACATAGAATGTTGAAATAAATAATCTTTAAAAATCTTGTGAAGAGTTTAACAACTACTTTTAATGTGTTTCATAGATATTAGTGAGGAAATGAGAGATGCATAAATTTACATATGGTTGTGGGAGGCTGTGTCTTAACCTCTCAATTTTTTTTTTGTCTTTTTCCCTTCACCTTTATCCTGACTTCTTTCTTAATGGCTTATTTCTGTCATCTTGAAGAAAGTTTTCCAGAAAAACACCTCTCCTGGCTGACTGTCAATTAGTCAGTTCTTCCCTCTGTTTTCCCCTTCTCAAGTTCCATGAAAACAGACAATATACACACAGAGAGAAAAAAAAAACAATATAAAAAGTATTCGGATCCAAAATTTGAAAACGCCTCTAGTGTAAACCTAGCCTAATAGACACCCACATTTCTCATTGCAGGGCAAAAGAGGTCTTGGTTTCATTTTTAAATGATAGACATGATGCACTGTTCCAAAACTTTTTGTTACACAAAAGTAGAGAAAAAAAATGTCTTTTAGGTTATGTCAGCTCAAGAAAAATACCTGATAACTGTGGTTCCTTGGGTGGGTCAAGTTTCCTTTTTCCATACTTTTTGTCTAGGTCTAGAGGCATAAAATTGTTTTTTTTAAAGGCAAGATAATACCCTAACCATGTGTGGCCTACTGACTATTTATATGTGGTAGAATTCTCTTGTTGGAAAACTATTTTAGGGCAGATTGGGATCCTGCTCCCAGTGGCAGGGCTGGGTTGTAGCCTACCATGGGCTGAGATAACATTGATTTAATGGGGAAGAGATTTAAAGAAGTTCCTTACAAAAGCAGGCCAATAAGGACATTGCTGCAGTATACTAAAATTTAGGGCATGAAAAACATAAAACATGTATTCCTCTAGGAATGTAGAAGCTATTACAATAACTAATTCATCATGCTATTCAACTGAATTTGTATTATTTACCTCCTGTAATATGTTCACATCACAAGTTAAAAAGTTGATTTGTTGACATCTTATCTTTGATTTGCCCCAGGTGTCAAAGTTGTTGGTTATAGTTGTACTTCTTATGTAGGTAGGGGCAGGATCATCTTCCCCACAAGTCATGATAAATAAATAAATGGGAAAAACAATTGTGGGTGTGATAGGCCAAAGGTGGTAATCAGTGTTTGAAGCAAAAGCAGAGACAAAAATGAAGATCACAGTACTCCAGCTGGGTGGAAAGAATCAAAGTCAGGGATCAGGCTGCAGAAGTGGTATATGGAGGTCAGAAACCAGGGGTCAAGTTTGATGGAGAGTCTTTGTCACTAGGTCCACTCAAATATTCTGAAGTGCACACATGTTCTTAGGACTGAATGTATGCACTAGTCCAATTCTTTTGTGCCAGCTTCAGTTGGAAGGTTTTTGACATTGCTGCTACCTTCATTGACCACAGCCACAGGAGGCAGTTAACCAATTTAGACATCAATACTCAGACTTCTCCAAAATGGTTATAACTCCTTTTCCAAAATTTGCTTTGCTTCCATGTCTGCCACACTTCTTTTGGCAGCTAAGTTTAACTCTTTTCTTTTTCCAATAATATATTCTTCAGAGACACAAAGAAAAGAAAATTCTCATTCCATATTTCTCTCTGATATTCAGCTTCAAGAAAGTTTATGACTGGTTTGAGCAAAAAATTCTTCAGTTATTATTAAGAAACTTAAATCAATATATATGTAGCATATACATACACACATACATATGTATCTATCATCTATCTATCTATCTGTCTGTCTGTCTGTCTATCTATCTATCTATCTATCTATCTATCTACTCACACAATTTCCCAAGTATTTCTCAAAGGAAACCATGCCATTGGGAATATGGTAGCAACACATCTCAAAGAGTAATGGCCCTGGAGTACTAGTTAACTTTTTCCTTACCTCATCCCATCAACACCCTATGGATTAGGTTCTGTACTCCTGAATGTTTTCATGTACTGAAATAACTATAAACTACAGAGAATGAAGGAATTCTCTATTCTGTAAAAAGATTATTTTCCCCTAGGTGAGTTTGTTAGCCCTAACACTTACCTGCAGAATAGAGAATTAAACCCTATACCTATTTAAAACAATTTGATTACATAATGTGAAAATATATTTAATATTAATGCATATGTACAGCCTATATCAGACTGCATGCCATCTTGGGGAGGGAGAAGGTGAGGAAGGGGAGAAAATTTGAAACTCAAAAGCTTGTGGGACTGAACATCGTAAACTAAAAATTAATGAATTAATTTAAAAAATGTTATTGCCTTTTTCATTTTTATATCATTTTCATTTGTGAAAATATCTTTTAACCTCCTCAAGGGTCATTTTCTTTTTAAAAAGAATTTTTTAAAAAATTCAATATGAGAAATAAGGTTTGCTCCTCCTTCTCTACTTAAAAATAATTAAACAGGTGACCACAAGTCAGAGCAATAATAACTCCATGGTAGGTAGCTTTTACATGTAATATAAGCCTACAGATGTAAAAAGAAGCTAATATAGAAGTTTTAGGAGGGAGGGATTCAGGAGGAATCCTTTATTCTCTAAATCTCTTTACCTATAGGTGAACTTCTAGAAGAGGAAATAGGAGAACAGGGTGAGTCCCAGGTAGCACTCATGGAAGCAATCTCCTCTCCTCTCTTTGTCCTGGGCTGGTTCAAATTTGCTACCAAAGGACTTAGCAAGTCTAAGAGATTTTTAAAATTTACTTTAGTTTATAAATTTCTCTCTGCTTATATTCTCTCCTGTGAATTGGTTGACTAGTGAATATGATTGCGGAGGGACAAAATAGTTTGTGATCTGACTGATGTCATATCATTACTCTGTCACCTCTCCTTTGGAGCGGCGGCAGAATGACGGCCTACTTTTGTCTCTCCTGCTTTTGTCAGACTGACCAGTTTCCCCAACCTCTATCCATGATGCCAGGGTTGAATATGCAACAATAGTTAGTGGCCGCTAAATTCTTTATATAATCAAGGGAATAATAGTTAGATAGCTAGATACAGGGAAGAAGGGAGGAAGGAAGGAAGGAAGGAAGAAAGGAAGGAAGAAAAGGAGAGAGGGAGGATGGAAGGAAGGGAAGAACATATATTTTTTATTTTTAATGTTCTACAATCACTAACATAAAACTTAGATGTTTTCCCTGCTACTGATCCCCCACCCTCCTCCCTCCCTGAGGCAGCATACAATTCTATATAGGATCTACACATACTTTCCTACTGAATATGTTTTCACTGTAGTCATGCTGTGTAGATGAACTAAAATGAATGGAAGAAATCATATAACAAATCAAAACATAATACACACACACACACACACACACACACACACACACACACACACACACAAATGATCTGCTACATTTTGCAAATGAATTCCATAGTTCTTTCTCTGAGTGTGGAAGGAATTTTGCCTGAGAAGACCATCGGGAATGTTTTTTTTTTTAAGTTCTTGCATTGTTATGAAGTTTCAAGTCTACCAGAAAAAGCTCTTGCACTCTGTGGTCGTTGCTGTGCACAAAGTTTTCCTGGTTCTGCTCCTTTCGCTCAGCATCAGATCATATAAGTCCTTCCAGGCCTCTCTGAAGTCTTCTTGTTCATCATTTCTTATGGCACAATAGTACTCCATTACATTCATATTACCATAATTTATTCAGCCATTCCCCAATTGATGGCATCCCCTTGATTTCCAATTTTTGGCAACTATAAAGAATGCTGCTATAAATATTTTTGTACATGTGGGACCTTTTCCCATTTTTATGGTCTCTTGGAGATACAGTCCTAGAAGCGATATTGCTGGGTTATGCACATTTTTGTAGCCCTTTGGACATAGTTCCAAACTGCTCTCTAGAATGGTTGGATGAGCTCACAGCTCCACCAACAATGAATTAGTGTTCCAACTCTTCCACATCCTCTCCAACATTTATCATTTTCCTGTCAATCTAATCTAATCTAACAGGTGTGATGTGGTACCTCAGAGCTGTTTTGATTTGCAATTCTCTAATCAAAAGTGATTTAGAGCATTTTTTCATATGATTATAGACATCTTTAATTTCTTCCTCTGAAAATTGCCTGTTCCTATCCTTTTACCATTTATCAATTGGGGAATGACTTGTATTGTTGTACATTTGACTCAGCTCTCTATATATTCTAGAAATGAGGCCTTTATTCCTAAGATTAGCTGTAAAAATTCTTTCCCAATTTACTACATACCTACGAATTTTGGTTGCATTGGGTTTGGTTGTGCAAAAACTTTTCAGTTCGATGTAATCACAATTATCTAGATTGCATTTCATAATGCTTTCTAGCCCTTCTTTAGTCAAAAATTCTTCCCTTCTCCATAAATCTGATAAATACACTATTCCTTGCTCCTCCAGTTTGTCCATGGTATCAATCTTTATACCTAGATTTGGACTTTATTCTTGTGTACTGTGTCAGGTATGGGTCTATGCCTAGTTTCCGCCACATTGTTATCCAGTTTTCCCAGCAATTTTTGTCAAACAGTGAGTTTTTATCCCAGAAGCTGGGGTTCTTGGGTTTATCAAACAGGAGGTTGCTTTATTCTTTGCCTACTGCATCTTGAGTGCCTAGTCTATTCCACTTGTCTACCTTTCTGTTTCTTAGCCAGTACCAAGTGGTTTTGATAATTGCTGCTTTATAATACAATTTGAGATCTGGTAGTGCTAGGTCACCTTCCCTAGCATTTCTTTTCATTAGTCCCTTTGATATTCTGGACGTTTTGTTCTTCTAGATGAATTTTGATATTATTTTATCCAGCTCTAGAAAATAATTATCTGATAGTTTAATTGGTATGGCACTAAATAAGTAAATTAATTTAGATAGAATTGTCATTTTTATTATATTAGCTCAGCCTATCCAGGAGCAACTGATGTTTTTCCACTTACT